>RJWJ010005648.1:0-66985 GCA_004363605.1 Indri indri | reverse complement strand
ACAAGACGCTGTTATATAAACAAAGACACTGCACATATTTAACTCATTTGATTACCACAACCACTTGATGGATAAATTAAAACATACAGAGAACATATATTTCTAACAAGTGGTGGAGCTGGTATTTGAACCTAGAGAGAGAATTTCCAAAGCCAGTGCTATGTTATAATCAGATTATAAAAGATTCTTCTTTGGTGTTTGAAAACATAACCTAAGTCATGAAATGTGGTTTAGCTTCTTCATGAATGATGATTATTGTGGAAACCCCATTTTACCCAATATTCCAAGGAAAGTGACAAAACTCGATAATTCGATGGATAAAAACATAATGTAATCTTATCGTGGTTAATCGATGAGTATCTTAAGAAGAAAATCTATTCCTATAAGTCAATAGTACTGTTACTCTTTAAGAAGTAATTACTTAAAATAAAAACTACTTAATAACAAAGACTATGGTTTGTTCACTCCTCTATCTCTAACACATGGAACAATGTATACGGTAGGTACTCAATAGCAATTGTTGAATAATGAATGAAGAATAAAGGAATAAATTTCCAAAGTTATATCAAAGTTTTTAAAGAGAATAAGTTCAGATGCATAAATATCTAAGACATGCATACTGTCAGCATCCATTTTATTGTTATTTCCCTTACAAACAAAATGAATATTGTTCTTTTCCTTTAGGTGAGCTTTTATAATTAAGGCTATAATCCATTTGATTTTGGTTCTACTTTTCCTATCTAAAGATAACTGTCTTTAACAATTAAGTTCTCCCATCACGCTTTAATTTTAGCATCTGAAGAACAAATATGCATGATGCAATCTGATGTTTAATCATGATGAGTAGTAAAGTCATGTGTGCACATTAAGTGTTTTGTATAGACAAATGATATTTTAAAAAGTGATATACCCTTTACTTTTCTACCTCTCCCACCATGCCTTCATTCATATAGGATGTTGAAATATGCCTTGCCTTCACCAGTTGTCCCAGACAGACCTGAGTTCAACTGGTAACTCTGCCGCTTACTAATTAGGCTAACTTTTCAAAGCTTCGACCTCTATTTTCATCATCTGTAAAGCCATGACAACATAGGAGAGTTATTTTGATAATTAAATACATTGAAGTCTATGCCTACTAGAATACCTAATACCAAATAAGAGCCCAATAAATGTTCCCTTTCATTTCTTAACTCCCTTCCTTTTATATATAAACTCTTTTAGGCTTGTGTGTGAGACCATCGATCAGGATTAAAAATAAATTATAAACTCAAGAAGAAAGAATTTTTTTTCTGGATGACTATTATGATCTAAAACAGAAATCAATCAACAACTTTGGTTTTATCAGCAACACACCCTTGTAAAATGAGACGTTATACTCCAAAAATTTTCCAAAAAGAATTTCTTTTTACAATAACGTAAGTTTTTATATAACAATAAAATAACCAGAATTTACAATAAAATAACACTGTAGAGATCCCCATATATTTAATTTGGTCTCAGAGAACCTTGGAAAGTAGACTGAGCAGACATTTTCCGTTACCCAGACAGATGAAGAAAATAGAGAATCATCGAGGTAATTGCTTAACTGTTGCTGATGGCAGGTTGTATATATGTATTGCCATGTATTGTTGTCCAGTAGTATTTTAGCTGTGTAATCTTGAATGTTATCACGTTCCCCTATGCTCTAGATTCTTTGCTATGAGAAGGGTGGTTGGATGAAGCCAAAATTCAGATTACCTAACTCTCTCTTTATTTACATATATATATGTATTTTTATATACTTCATTAGGATGATGTGTATAGAGGGGATATACATGCATACACATATATGTACACATATACATATATATGTGTGTATGCATGTATATCCCCTCTATACACATCATCCTAATGAAGTATATAAAAATAAAATTTTAAATAGGTAGATATTAGACAAATAATTATTTATATAAAACTTCATTAAAGTTTTGGTTGAAAGAAGTTTAGATTTGGAGAAGTTTCTTTCATAGTTCTGAGACCCTCATTTTTTATATTAGCCTTTTCAGTCAATATGGCAGATAGAAAATGTAGTGGGTGATTAATTAGGACAGATTCTTTCTCAGTTGTGCCACTAGATATGAGGGCTTAGGTAAATGACTTGACCTATCAGACCCTGTATAAATGAGAATTTTAGAAGAGGCAATCTCTATAAAATGAAAATATTAGACTACATAGCTTCTAAATTATCTCCTAGCTCTATGCCACTATTACACACTCACATACATACACACACACACTTATACTTTTTCATTATAGGGTTTCGTTACTTCAAATAGGGAAGGATGGACTAAATACAATTTTTAGGGACATTTGCAAATAACATTTGTTCTCTATGAATTACAACATGTTTTATTGGTTAAAATCTGCTTTGCTTTCCATTAGAATCATGCTGACTGAAAACTTCTTGCTCTATTTAGTTTGCCAGGAAAGCTAGGTTGTTAATAATTGTCACACTTTGAGTGAGAACATCAACTTCCAATTGTATTTAAAGACATTAAGAAAATCTAGGAGAATATGATAGTTTCCAAGAAGGGTGCCTGAGTAACTGAAAGGTTTTTAAAAATACATCCCCTTTGATATTATTATTATCCAGTGTAATCAGAGTCTACAGTAAGCAGACTCATGAAATTCTTGAATGTACCATTGAATGTTTCACTATCAAGAGGAAAGTAAGTACAGTTGACCCTTGAACAACATGCGTTTGGAATGGCATGTGTCCTCTTACACACAGATTTTCTTATTCCTCTGTCACCTTTGAGACAGCAAGAAACTTCTCCTCAGCCTACTCAATGTGGAGACAACAAAGATGAAGACATTTATGATGATCCATTTCCACTGATGAATAGCAAATATATTTTCATTTTAAAATGATTTTCTTAAGAACGTTTTCCTTTCTCTAGCCTACTTTATTGTAATAATACACTATACATGTAACAAAAAATATGAGTTAATCGACCGTCTGTCATCAATAAGGCTTCTGTTCAACACTAAGCTATTAGTAATTAAGTTTTGAGGGAATACAAAGTTAGATGTGGAATTTTGGACTGCATGGGGGTTGGTACCGAAACTCTCTTCTGTTGTTCAAGGGCCAACTGTATTTTAAAACAAACTTTCCAATGGTCTTTTTTTTCTTGTCTTCTTATAAGAATATACCTTATGTTCTTATCTTTTATCTTCTATTTCTTATCTTTCTTAAGCACAAAATCCTTTTGTGAGCTCTAAAATGCAATGAGCTCTAAACTTCTTTGGTCATATTTTAGTAATATTTTAATCAATTACCAACTTGTTTTAAATCTATGGGTTTAAAAGCAAAATAATAGGAGGTTTGTACAAATTTCCTATGCTAATAATCTTTCATTTACAAAGTTTTGATCTAATACAATTTCTAAAAGCTCATTCATTGTTCATGGGCTAGCGACACAGGCAAAGTCTATCAATAAAAAACAAGAAGTAGTCACTTCTAACAATTTCATTTAATTAGGAGTATTTGTCTTCACAAATGTTTGATAAAATCTTAAGGATTAAACTTTACTTTGTATTATATGGGCCTTACTTAAAAGTCATTTTTCTTTGCATGCTATTTATGAGTGATTTAGCATATAGTTGTTAAATAATATACAATTCAAATCTGAGAAGAAAAACTGCTCCAACCACAGAAATGTACCAAGAAGACAAAAACTTTCTTCCTCGGAAACGTGTGCATTATTTTCTCCAGGCTTATTCAAATGAACAGACAATCTCATTACTTAAATGAGATCCCTTCAGCATATACCACACTAAATCCTATTTCAATACAATTATGAAGATTACATTTCAAATCAAAGAACTCATGTAGGTCACACCCTAGAGGCAACCTTTTTCCAATGAGTAATACACAGAATTGAAATCATGTTTAAAAACTGAATTATATACATAAAAACAAAACTTTGAGAGTCTAATCTTCTAGGTGCTGAGAAATGTTTATGTTTTGCCTGAATGACGTAGTTTACTCTATTAGGTTAGCAAGATGATGGAAAAAAATCCAAGTCAAAAAGAAATTTCTTATTTATTTCATTTATTGTAACTCACTGAGATTGGCAAAGTTTTTAAAAAATTGTTATATATGATAGAAAAATCCAATTCTTCACAATTATTCTTCTATGCAGAACTATGTAAACATTCCCATAACCTGCTCTGAAAACTCAAAACAGCCGTTCACATATTTGGAGTTTATTTTTTAAATAAGTTTACAGTTTTCCAAGTGTAAAAATTTTAAATTATAAATTTTATAAATTTCTGATTTAAAAATTTCAAGTGTATGGCTATCCATAACTACAACAGAAAGGATGTTGTAGAATGCTCTTTGTAGAGTTAAGCTGCACATGAACAATCTTCACACAGGCAAGTAAAAGAAACACCTGTTCTCCCTGACCCTTTCAAACCTCAAAAATAAATAAAATGGATTACAGATAAATTTCATTTATATATCATGACCATGATTAATTATACTTAATCATTCAAAATTAAGATGTGATTTGTGCAAAGTTCTCTGAGGGCTAGAAAATTTTATTATGTAAGTATAATTTATATACATCCTAGAAAATTTATTTATGAATTTTTATTTTTTATATCAAATTTATATCTTTTCCATTAAATTCAGTCTGTTTTGATAAATTTCAAGATACAGATTTTTTTATTTTACCAATTCATTAGATGTTACTCTAATATTTCTGTTTGAAATTTTAGAGAACTGCATTTTCAAACTCAATGGTACCAAAAGTGATACAATGTGGGTCATAAATATGGATTTTGCTTTTACATCTTTATTTTATTGTTTTTGATACTTGCATATTCAGAATTTATAAATGTCTGCATATTGGAAATCTTTATAATGTCACCAATTCTATCACAAAGGATGGCATCAAGATGTCCTTAATTATACTAAATGAAAGTTTACTTAGGAAAACTATTATCACTATCAAATAATAGCTAAGTAAGGAAAAACATTTAATAGTTAAGTTGTGAGAAGATTAGGAAAAAAATGTACTGAGGAGAACAAGCTATAGATTTTAAGCCTGCAGATGGTTGTCATTTTTTAATAATTCCAATTCAATGACTATAAACAAACCAAGCATATAAATACTATTTAAAATGTTGTTCGAACTAAATTTCATATCGCATACAGAGAAAGTAAGGCATTTTCATTAATTTAACTTATCACCGTTTTCTTCTTTAGAGCTTAAGATGATACAATGCTAGTCAAAAGATAAGATGGAGTCAGCATAAACATTTTCTGTTCCATAGATGCATCACAAAGATTACTTTGCCCTCTTATGTAAGAGGATTATAGGACAAATGATTTTCAGTTTACTCCAGTAAATTGAAATTGAATTATAGGAGGCTCCACTTGCTTATTATGGTCATTTATTATCTTAGAAAATAGAAAAGTGAATATTTCTATAAAAGACATTTGTAAGCTCTAATTTTACAGGAGATCTATAATAATTATTGTGTCAGCAAAGTACTTACAGTTCTATTAGGAATTCTGGGGTATTTCGTTCTTTGTTTTCTTTCAGAATTTTCTTTTCTAAAAGGAAAACAATATGTAAAATGGTTAGTTGACTACACATAGTTCGGAATCATTTCAGATTGTCATAAATGTATTAATTGTATTATGTAACATTTCTACTTAAAATCTTGCAATATATACATTCAAATACAAAATAATGTCATACATGTATATCTAGTATGTACAGTATAATATAAACAGAAAGGTTAGAATTTAAAGTTGTTTGGAGAGCTACACGTCAAGAATCTGTGGATAGTGTATGTACTGAATTTTTTGAAAAATAAATTATGTTTCCTAAAATATAGTGTTTTGGTTTGAAAATTGGAATAATACTAATCTAGACAGATATTATTAGAAAATATTACATTGTTACAGTCATTAAAAAAGGAATCACACAATTCTCAGTCAATAAAATGCCTGATACTATAGAGTATCAATATGATTATGATAAATTAACCTTATATGTCCTATATTACTTTAAAAATCTTTTTAAATTTTTAATTATTATGGGTACATAATAGTTGTATATATTTATAGTCTACAAGTGACATTTTGATACAGGGATACAATGTAAATTAATCAAATCAAGGCAATTGGTATATCCACCAACTCAGGCATTTATCATTTCTTTGTGTTAGGAACATTCTAAGTCCAGTCTTTTAGTTATTTTAAAGAATACCCTAACTTATTGATTATAGTCACTTTGTTGTGCTATCAAATATTGTTATTTCTATCTATCTATCTATTTTTACACCCATAAACTATCCCCACTTTATTGCCTCCTAAAATGCTGTGACCATTTCTAGCCTCTGGTAACCATCATTCTACTCTATGTCTCAATAAGATCAATTGTTTTTAACATTTAACTCCCACATATGAATGAGAACATGTGAAATTTGTCTTTCTGTGCTTGGCTGGCTTCACTTAACATAATGTTTTCCAGTTCCATCCATGTTGTTGCAAATGGAAGGACTTCATTCGTTTTTGGGGGCATGTAATATTCCATTGTGTACGTGCCACCATTTCTTTATCCATTCATTCATTGATGGACACTTAGGTTGATTTCAAATCTTGGCTATTGTAAATAGTGCTGCAATAAACATGGCACTGCAAATATCTTTTCGATATACTGAATTCCTCAACTTTGGATATATTTTCAGCAGTGGGATTTCTGGGTCATATGGCAGATCTATTTTCAGTTTTTTGAGAAACCTCCATACTGTTCTCTTAGTGGATATGCTAATTTACATTCCCACCAACAGTGTATGAGGGCTCCCCTTTCCCCACATCCTTGCCAGCATTCATTATTGCCTGTTTTCTTGATAAAAGCCATTTTAACTGGGTTGAGATAATAGCTCTTTATAGTTTTGATTTGCACTTCTCTGATGACTAATGACGTTGACCATTTTTTCATATACTTATTGGCCATTTGTATGTTTTCTTTCGAGAAATGTATATTCATATGCTTTCCCATATTTTAATCAGATTTGATTTCTTCCTATTGAGTTGTTGCAGCTCCTTATATGTTCTAGTTACTAATCCCTTGTCAAATGGGTAGTTTGCAAATATTTTCTCCCATTCTGTGGGTTGTCTCTTCACTTTGTTGACCATTTCTTTTGCTGAGCAGAAGCTTTTTAGCTTGATGTGATCCCATTAGTACAATTTTTCCTTGGTTGCCTCTGCTTTGGGAGTATTACTCAAGACTTTCTTGCTCAGACCAATGTCCTGAAGCATTTCCATAAAGTTTTCTTTTAGTAGTTTCATAGTTTCAGGTATTAGATTCAAGTCTTTTACTGATTTTGGTTTGATTTTTTATATAGCAAGAGATAAATTTCTAGTTTAATTCTTTCTGCATATGGATATCCAGTTTTCCCAGTATTATTTATTGGAGAGACAGTCCTTTCCCCACTGTATGTTCTTGGCAACTTTGTTGAAGATAAGTTCACTATAGACGTATAGCTTTATCTTTGGGTTCTCTATAATGTTTCAATGGTGGTATGTGTCTGTTTTTATGCCAGTTCCATGCTGTTTTGTTTACTATAGCTCTGTAGTATAATTTGAAGTCAGGTAATATGGCTCCTCCAGTTTGTTTTTTACTATTCTGGGTCTTTTGTGGTTCCATATAAATTTTAGGATTATTTTTTCTATTTCTATGAAGAATGTCATTGGTATTTTGATGGGGATTACATTGAATCTGTAGATTTGTTTGGGTAGTATAGATATTTTAACAATATTGATTTTTCCAATCTATGAGCATGGCTTATCTTTCCATTTTTTGGTGTCATCTTCAATTTCTTTCATCATTGTTTTATTGTTTACATTATAGAGATCTGTCACTTCTTTGGTTAGGAGTATTCCTAGGTATTTTATTTTATTTGTGGTTATCATAAATGGGACTACTTTCTTGATTTCTTTTTCAGATTGTCTACTGATGGCATATAGAAATGCTAATGATTTTTGTATGTTGCTTTTGTCAACTTTACTGAATTTGTTCACTAGTTCTAATAGTTTTTTGTGGCATCCTTAGGTTTCTCTAGAGACAAGATCATATTGTCTGCAAACAAGGATAATTTGACTTCTTCCCTTCTAATTTGATGTCATTTCTTCCTCTTGTCTGATTGCTTTTGCTAGAACTGCTGGTACTATGTTGAATAACAGTGGTGAGAGTGGGCATCCTTGTCTTGCTCCAGATCTTAGAGGAAAGGCTTTCAGTTTTTCCCTGTTCAGTATGATACTTGCAAAGGTCTGTTTTATATGGTTTTTATTGTGTTGAGGTAAGTTTCTTCTATACTCAGTTTTTTGAGAGTTTTTATCATGAAGGATGTTGAATTTTATTGAATGCCTTTTCAGCCTCAATTGAAAATGATCATATGGTTTTTGTTCTTTGTTCTGTTGATACGATGTATCACATTGATTGACTTGCATATGTTGAACCATCCTTGCATCCCTGGGATGAATCCCACTTGATCATAATGAATAATATTTTTAATGTGTTGTTTAATTCAGTTTGCCAGTATTTTATTGAGAATTTTTGCATCTCTTTTCATTAGAGTTATTAGTTTTCTTTTTTGTTTTGTCTTTGCCTGATTTTCGTATCAGGGTCATACAGGCCTAGTATGAGTTTGGTAGTATTCCCTCCTCAATTTTTTGGAATAGTTAAGTAGGATTGGTATTAGTTCTTCTTTGAATGCTTGGTAAAATTTAGCAGTAAAGCCATTAAGTCCTAAGCTTTTCTTTGATTAGAGACTTTATTACCGCTTCTATCTTGTTACTTATTATTAGTTTATTCAGGTTTTGTATTTCTCCCTGGTTCAGTCTTGGTGGTTAACTATGTAGAAATTTATCCATTTCTTCTAGATTTTCCATTTTGTTGGCATATAGTTGCTCACAGTAGTCTCTAATAGTCCTTTGGATATCTGTAGTATCAGTTGTAATGTCTCCTTTTTGATCTCTGATTTTATTTATTTGGGTCTTCTCTCTTTTTTTCTTAGTCTGGCTAAAAGTGTGTCAATTTTTTCTATCTTTTAAAAAAAATCAACTTTTTCTCTGATCTTTTGTATTTTTTTATTTCAACTTCATTTATTTATGCTCCAATCTTTATTATTTCTTTTCTTCTACTATTTCTGAGTTTGGTTTGCTCTCATTTTTCTAGTTCTTTTAGCTGCATCATTAAGTTTTTTACTTGAAGCTTTTCTACTTTTTTGATGTAGGCACTTATTGCTATAACTTTCCCCCTATTACTGTTGCTTTTACTGTATCCCATAAGGTTTTTGATATATTGTGTTTTCATTTTCACTTGTTTTGAGAAATTTTTAAATTTCCTTTTTAATCTCTTCATTGACTCACTGAACATTTAGGAGCATGCTGTTTATTTTTCATGTGTTTGCCTATTTTCCAATGTTCCTCTTGTTACTGATTTCTGGTTTTATTCCATTGTGGTCAGAAATAATTCTTTGGTGTGATTTCAATTTGTTTAAATTTTTTAAGACTTCTTTTGTGACTTAACATAATGTCCATCTTTGAGAATGATGCATGAGCTCAGGAGAAGATTGTGTATTCTACAGGTGTTGGATGAAACATTCTGTAAATATCTATTATGACCATTTGGTCTACAGTGCAGGTTAAGTTCAATGTTTCTTTGCTGACTTTCTGTCTGGATGATCTGTCCAATGCTGAAAAATGGAGTGTTGAGGTCTCCAACACTCCAATGGAGTGTTAGGTCTCCCTAACTCTCTTGTTAGGTCTGATAATATTTTCTTTATATATCTGGGTGCTCCAGTTCTGGATGCATGTATATATTTAGAATTGTTATAGCCTCTTGCTGAATTGACCCCCTTTATCATTATATTATGACCTTCTTGGTCTCTTTGTACAGTTTTTGTCTTGATATCTATTTCATTGGATAGAAATATAGCTACTGCTGCTCTTTTTTGGTTTACATTTGCATGGGATATTTTTTCCATCCCTTCATTTTCAATCATGTGTGTGTTTTATAGTTCAAGTGTGTTTCTTGCTGACGACATATGGTTGGCCATTTTTATATTTTGTATTTTTCACTGAAGTTAGAATACTTCAATATGTTATACATACATATTTTCCTATTTTTGGAAGCTAATCAATGACAAGATATAACCTACTAACTATTCTGGTACATAGGATAAACGTATATGTATACAGATATATAAATATAGATATATAGATAGATTTGTATATATACATATATCTATATATGTATATATGCATGTATGTGTTACAAACTCATCAATGGTTAGTTGAAAAATAATGGTGTATCACTGCATGAAAAAAAGAACAAATTTCATTTTATATAGTAGAAAAATTAAATCCTTCCCAAGAGTTAATATCAAGAATTGCTTTAATATAATAAAGATGTCAAGAATTTTTTATTAGGTTTACATGTTAGCAACTTATAAATGAAAATTTTCAGAGGGTTAGAGACAATACCTTTTTATGTAGGTTCTCACATTTTTATCTTTAAAAAATTTATGTAGAATGAAAACCAAGAAAGAATGAAATATTTAAAATAGGTTCATGACAGGTGTGTTTCTCTGTTTTTAAGAGTTCTCACAGCTTCTATTTTCAACAGAACTACAAAAATATTATAATTCCAGCAGCTTTAGCTATTGGCTCACATAGGTACTCGGTGGAAAAGATCTGAAGTGACAGCTATATTTCCAAAGCTGCATTTACGGCATCTGTTCAATGGTTAAGCCTCCAAGGACAGCTTTCATTTTATTCCTGTTTGAAACTCAACTGTTTTCTAGTAAAATCCATCAGGAAGAGGAATGTTAAAATGCACTTAGATTTGTCTGACTGCCTCTTAAAACACGATTTTGAGCCACAATCAATTTTAGATAAGATTTCTATAGATAGTTTTAGTATACTGACACCTTTCTTATTAAAACAAAAACTCCAGTAAGAATCTATGGGCATATACATCAAGGTAAATAGAATTACACAGAGCTCTTTATAAGAAATATGGGGGAAAAAACTGTTAAAGAAAACAAAGGCTTTCTATTTAAAAAAAAAAAAAACAAACAGAATATTTGACACTATACATATTGTACATTATTACTTACCAAGGGACAGGCTTCCCAGAGGGATGCAGTGAAAGGATTAAACAGTTTTTCTGACTTACGAGCCATCTGCAGGGATTTGATTTCATTTTGGTTTTGCATGCATATCTATCACAAGGATAAATGGGCAAGCCTGTTCCACTGTAGGGGACAAACAACTATTTTATTCTTAATCTGTACTCTGAATATGGATGTGCATAGTATTTCTCCAGTAGCTAATTTATGTCTGTTGCATGTATAAACAACTTCCCTTTATTTTAGAGGAAAAAAAGTGAAAATAGGACAGGATTGTTTTGCACCTTCCATCATCTCTTTGGCTTTACAGTAATGTAATTGGTGTCAGTAGGTCTGACTCAGATGGTTTCCTGGTATCAAGTCTTGAATACTTTTATGTTTTCGTATAATACTTTTAAAAAGAAAATGAATCTGTTTAGGTAGGTTTGTATGTTTTTCACAAAATATTCTATGCATTCATAGTAAGGCTGATGACTCTTTAGCATTCTTTTTTTCCAGTTTTAGAAGCAGGCTTGACAGGAAGAAGAAAAACTATCTGAGATTTAGGGAATTCTACTGCTTCAACAGTGGCTAGGAAGCAGACTACTTATACCTTGGAGCTTTAATCATAATTCTATTTACAAAATTAAGCAGAACACTGCTTGCTTTAGGCACTGTAAATACTACAAATACTTTTCTTGCCATTTTTTGGACGAAAGAGAACTATTTATATTCCTTTTAGTGTTGGACATTTGAAAGTACACAGCTACAAGATTTTTTAAAAAGAGGACTTACTTTCAAGAATGACAACTAATATTTACATCTAGATTTTGCTTTTAAATATCTCAAGTGTTTCATTTTGATGAAAATATTGATTTTAATTGACCCTTCTGTAATCTATGACTGAGCTAAATATTTATTTCAGGTTGTTTTTAAAGCATGCACTATGAATCCTTGCAACATGGCCACTTATAAACACTATCCCTTTAACCCTGAGTGGACTGGGAGGGCAACAGACTCCTAATCTCAAGGTTTAAATTTCAAAACTGTAAAATATTAATGAACTCAGAGTTTTCTCTTGGTCCGTCTCCTATTGAAATGCCCAAACTTGTGGTTAGAACATAGTTACGAGGTTGATGTACTATTTCCTCAGCACAGATATCACTAATCCCAAGGGATTTTGTTAGATATATTTTGGCTTAAATTCTTATTCTTGGAACAGCAGTCAGCAAAGCAGAGATTATTTTTTAAAAAAAGGACACTGTCCAGGTCATTACTGACTGAATGTAAGCTTTTAAACACAAAATAAAGCATTGTATGCCAACTAAATTCATTGCCTGATTCTGGATTAGATCCTGGACCAATGGGAAATAAAACAATTAGCTATTAAGGACATCATTGGTACAGTGAATGAAATTTAAATATGGACTATGAATTAGATAATGCTATTATGTTAATGGTAAATCACCTGTGTTTGATAACTATTCCACATAATGCAAGAAAATGTCTTGTTCTTAGGAAATAACACTGAAATATACACTAAAAGTATTTAGGACAAGGCATACTATGTCTCCAACTAATTCTCAAATGATTCAGAAAATTTTTTGAACTGTATATACACCCACCTATTCAGAGAGAGAGAGAGAGAGAGAGAGAGAGAGACAGACAGACAGACAGACAGAGAGAAGACACAGAGAAAATAACATAAGACAAAATGTAAACCATTAGTGAATTAAGGTGGAGGGCATATGCAAACTCATACTATACTTGCAACTTTTTGTGAGAGTTTGAAATTATAAAGAAACAAACGTTACCAAAAAAAAAAAAAAAGACTATCCAAACATCTTTTAAAAATACTAAATAAAAATACAATGCCATTTTTCAATATTAATACTATATTATACTAAACAGTGGCTATTTTTATTTTGTTCCTTAAGTACATCATTTTATTTTGTCTGTAACTATAAAGGATAATGATATTTATTTGGATAACAACTGAAGACTATTAGGCAGGGGCAGGAAATAATCCGTCAAGTAACAGAATAAACAAAGAAATGTTCTATAAATATTCATGATCACTATAAGTACTTGCGGTGTCGCTGGTAGGAACGGTATGCGAGGCAATGATACGAAATTTGGAATTTCTCTGAGACGAAGGTAGAAGGCCAAATGATTGCACCTCATATGTAGGGCAGAGGAATTTTTCTATTTTTTCTCTTTTGTGTCTAACCACTGACAGTCATTTAGGAGGCTTAAGTCTACAAGCCTGTCCTCATTATTGCAGAAGTAAATGTTTACCACAAAGATTTGAAAAAGGGAGAGGCGGCAGGGATGAAGGAGCTACTCATTTTTCTGTTGTGACACTTTATTATACAAATCAACAATACTAAAACAATTGTTGGCAGTCAGAGTTACAATAATCACATATTGGGTTCAACCATGTTTAACATTTTCATTATACTCAAAATAATTATTTTAGAAGGCGGGGGGATGATAATGAGGCAGAATGCCACTAACTCAGGAGAGCCAGTGCGTACCTTGAAAAGGAGAACGGGAACTAATTAAATGAAAAGCTTGGGAAAGTTAATTGGGACTGAGTGAAGATAACAGCACTATCAAAGCATGAAGAAATAAAACTATTTAAAAAAAGGTACAGTGGAAAGTCACAATAAGCACACCTAACAGAGACAAACTCTGCAGAGATGAGTCAGCAGCAGAATTGTGCCTGTGTGTGTGTGTGTGGGGGGGGGGCTCTGTTAGCCTCCAACCCCAAGAATGGTGCCTGTTACATAAATAAATGTTTGCTGGATAAATAATATTGCATATGGACAAAAGTAAAATTTTGTATCATATAATCCTAATTCCGACTCTGCCTCTGTTCAGTTTGTGACCTTAGGCAAATCACTTCATCTATTTTTGACCTCAGTTTCATCAGCTGTGAAATGAGTAGGAAAAGGTGATTCTTCAAGGTGCCATCCAGCTCTAAAT
Organism: Indri indri; assembly: GCA_004363605.1. Taxonomy (NCBI): domain Eukaryota; kingdom Metazoa; phylum Chordata; class Mammalia; order Primates; family Indriidae; genus Indri; species Indri indri. The sequence goes on along the minus strand of RJWJ010005648.1, from coordinate 52,822 downwards.
ATATCTGTATATGGTTCCGTTTATTAAAATGGGCAATTGTGAACATTATTTTGTAGAAGAGAATAGCCTGAGATAAGTCCAAATGAAGAGAAATGGTGAAAAAAAGAAAAAAGAAAAGCTGAATAATAAAGGATCATTGTACTAATTCAAGTAATGGAAAATAAGTCCCATTGAAAGAGACTTTAATATAGAAGAGAGAATGCAAAAGATAATTTACAGTTTTCATATGTATAAAGTGACACTTATATGTACTATTGATACAGGCGTTAGTGTAAAAATCTTTACCTGCTCTTTTCATTATAATCAGAGTGACTCGATACACTTTCTGTTTCTACATTTAGGGTCCCCAAGTGAACAGAAATGGAGAGCATTCAAACGAAGCTATAAAATGGCAGGAGTTTAGGTAAATGTTCTACTACAAGGTCATAGAATTGGGACTTCCCATCTTAGAGAAGAGAAAGCTGAAGAAACTCTTAGCACTGATGTTTAATTCCCTAAAAGCTACCTTACTCAAGACCCATCTGGCATAATTGCTGACACCTTCATGAAGCCCTCCATGTCAACACTGGATTTCTCATGTATTTTCTTTCCTACAAGCTTGGTAGGCACTTATATTCTGTAACAAACAGTTCAGCACTTAACTTAAATGGTCCATCCATTTTCCCTGGATTCATTTATGCTGCTTTTGTCTTGACAATGAAAAGAGGCCATGAGCCATACATTTGTGTTTCCCTACAATAAGGTAGTACTTAAAATGAGTAGCTGCTCAATAAACACTCATCAATGGATGGAGATGGGCAGAAAAATACTCCGAGCTGAGAAAATGGACAGGAATGCTGATTGGGACCTGCCAAAAATGACTTTTTGGCCATGAAGCCTGGTTAATGATACTGTGACTTCTGTGATGCTCCTGCTTTGCTTTTTTTCCTCCTCATGTTCTGTATGTTTTTGGGAAGAGAGGCCAGCAGACTTATCATACAGGTATCAAAGGTACACAGTTCATTAATGAGAAAGTTCTATTTAAATAGCCTTAAAAGCAGCTGAGGCTATGGCTTGAAATCTCCTTGCCACTTGAGTTTAGTCCACTGCGTAGGTGAACAGTGCCATTTAATCAGTGTTATCAGAACAGAGCAGAATATCCCTATGATTCTACATTCAAATCTAGACCACTGTGACAATATCCCTAAAAGAAAGCTGGAGGGGCTTTCTTACTAATTCTGATGACAGAATTAGTGTCATTGTGGGCAGGAGGTGGTGGGTAAGTGGAAGGGCCTCAAAAAGAAGAGAAAGGCACAAGGGAGAGAGAATGCAAGAGAAATGGTCCATTTTCAGAGGGCATAAGTATCAATATGAATTCTGGTACTTCAATGATTAGAGATTATGGAGAATATTTAGATAAAATAGATCCAACCAAAAATCTTTACAAAGGGCTCCAAAGTTGCTGCATAATTCCTGACATGACAGAGGGTATTGGTGAAGTGACAAGAAATGAAAATAAGTTGACTCAGCTTTGCCAACTTTTTGGGAGGTTGGGTAGGGAGAGTGGGATAGCAAATCTCTAATACACATTTAAGGCTGAAGGAGAGAAAATGATCTATTTAAACCTTGGTTTGCTGCAAATTCAAACCCAGCAATGTGTCACTGAACAAATAAGTGGGATGTTGGAATATGGCACAAGATTTTTATAGTTCTATGCTGAGTGGCTCATCTTTAGGTGCTTTGCTAGATTCTGAGTTTAGTTCAGCACTATACCCTGTGATGGCAGTCATGAGAAGGTGCCAAGCTAGAAATGCAAGGCCAGCCAGGACAAAACCATAGCCTAGAGTAAGTGTCTTTGTTCTCCACTGTTGTTCATCCATGTGGGAAACAATTGCAGAAATAAAGTAGAAAATAAGCAATTTCTCACGTTAAACTTAATTATGTATTCTATCTTCTTTATCTCTGTCTTTCCTTAAAATATCAGCTTACAGGTACATAAAAAGGGTGTACTTCAAAAATAAAATCCTTTTTTAAAAAGGGTGTACAACTATGAACAACAATACAGATCGGTTCACAGCTATCCTAGACCTTTATAATCACCTGAAAACTGCTCTCTTCAAAGATTCATTGTAGGAGGTTATATGCATATTTCTGCAGAAGCAACAGTTTTAAAAAATTATAACTGCTATTTAATAAGCTGCACTCAGCAGACTGCATGTATTTATCACATTCATCTTCATAAGGAAATGAAGTAGGTGTTAAATATCTCTATTTACATATGAGCAAACTCAGTTCATAACTGGTTTGGAGTTAATAAGTACTAGAGCCAGGATCTAAATTCAGTTGTCTGTATCTGAATCCCGTTTTCCTCTTTCAACAAAGTCTCTTTAGTGCTGGAATGGACTATGAGAAAGCAGTAAACCTATTTCCTAGACCTTCCTCAACCATTTATTAGATGTATCAGCTTGAAACCATTCATATATGTTTTCTTCATCTTCATTGCTTCACCTGTAAAATGGAGGTAGAATAATACATACCCAAAGAAAAGAGACTAGATTAACTAATTTATTGAAGTATGCTTGATTTTTAAAAGTAACTGAATATATCTAATCTTAAAGCAACAAAAGCCTTAAAACAAGAAGGCTTTCCAAGAAATGTTCGACGTGCAAACTTCTTTAAATTGATCAGTCCTCCTGGGGCTTTTGCCTGAATATCACGATTCTTAACATTGAACAAAAGATTCCAAAATCAACACAATAGGTTCATCTACATATGATGATTAAATATTGTGGGACTACCTTCAAGATAAATTTACATGAAGCACAAAATGTTTGTTATACTACTTTTAACTCCAGAACATCTATTTCTACATAGTTTACACGGAATTATATTAGGTAAGAAATAAAACCACATGGCCATGGAGGTCTAGAGATATTTTTTTCTAAATTAGAGTCTACAAAATGTGAGTGAAAATTTAAGTTAAGAGCTAAGTACCAGAGAGATGGATAAAAGATGTTGTATGACAACTTGAGAACACAAATTATCATGTTAATCCAAACAGTCATACTTTCAACTCTTTAAATGGACAGAATTTAATTCTAAAAACTCCAGAAGTAAAATTTTAAAAATTTACTTTTGATAAAATACATTTAAAAATCTGGCTATTAGATTTAGATGTATGGGAGTTGGACTACATATGAAATCATAGTTTCAGAACACTAGATTCTAGATCCCCCATCAATGGAGGAAAACGGATTAATAAATAGAAAAGACCAACGGTAGGAGGGGATGCTAAGAAAGAAGCTTGCCGTAGATAAGAACCAACCACCTAATTGGGATCAAATTATTCTTTTTGTTAACATGAGCATAAATGCAATGGTATCAATTCTAAGTCAATGATTTATTCAGAGAAGAATTCAAAGATGCTTCTAAGATAACCTAAATCTCTTTGAGAGAAACGAAAAACATCCAATAAATTACACAGGAAATGTATAGTTTAGTCATACTAAATTTTTCACTAAAAGAGCAATTGGGTGCTCCAGCAATAGAGATTTGAGGAAGTGTTTAATACAATTTCACTTAAAAATTTGACATTATTTTACTTGGTTTGAAGGAGAAGCTCATTTCACCCATGTAATGATACAATGAGTAGAATAACAGCAGATCAAGGGAGGTAATAGCATGGATGAGCTATTTTCTCAGCTTCCACTTTTTGATTTTTTAGGTTTCTAATGTGAATGGCAACTAATTTTCACTGACAAAAGAATATGTTCAAGAAAAATATCAGACTAACCCCTCAAAGCAGGCAAAGTTCCTTGGAAGTAGGACTCTAGGCAGAGATTATAAGGGTCTGAGTTTTTGGTCCTTTGATATAAAACTCTCAACTGAAGACACCAAACTTCAATTTGAAATTAAGATTCTCTTGGAATTATATACTACAGTAAGCGAATTTTTGCTGTGTTTTCCAGTTTTCTCATTGCAGTATTTGCCATACGATCCCCTAGCATTGTAATTTCCTCTTTAAAGTTTTTATCGTTTGACAAAAACTGATTTTATTACAATTACTTACATGTCTTTGAAATAGAGGATAATCAGAAAACAATCATATAATAATTCACTTCAAGAGAATTTAATGGAGTCTATGTAACACCATCTACCACATGTGGATTTTTAATTTTACTAACAATCGTAACATGAACTAAAATGTCAACATAATGAAATCATTTAAATGCTAACTATATTAAGAGTAGTAAACTTGTTTGGCAGAGGTTGAAGGGAGGCTCAGACCTTCTAGTTTAATACAAATCACAGTCTTATTGTCAATACACTGAAGCCCTAAATGAAGCCAAAATTCCATTCCTCTAAACAGTCGAATCAACAAATTTTTCTAGGGTACTATTCCAGGAGTTGGGTGGTATAAAAAGTAGAAGATAAGATCTCCATAACATTCATATCTCTATCTTATATCACTTAGTGCACTACATTGACATGTGTTTTTGCTGTTTAACCTCATGGATTGCAAGCTCCCCAAGATATCCTGTCTAATTAATCTTCAATTTGCAATTCATAGCACATTGCCTGACGTATATGAATAAGGTTCTAAATAAATGCTTGTTGAACTATACTCTTGAAGGATCCAATCAATCCCCTTTCTCCATATGACATGCTTTCACTAAAAACTTATTTTGCCAATCTGATGGTACAGTTGGATCATGGAGCTACAATTACACTTAGACTTAATGAAGCCATGCTTTTGATTTTTATGTGCACATGAAGTTACTTGATTTCTGTGGGATATTTAGTTATTATGCAGGACAAAATAATTTTCAATGATCTCCCATGACATTTATTTATATAGGTTTATAACTTATATGTTTCCCTAAAGGCTTACATGCAGCTTGCATAATTAAGTATACTTTATGACCATCAACAGAAAAAAAAAGGAGTTCAGGACACATTTTGCCATATGTAGGCATATACTCAAGACATTTCGCATGAGTAGGAATTCCAAAAGCAGAATATCACAGCTTATTCTATACTCTCTCATTTTTCCTCTCTCCCAGTCTGATACTTTCTACTCCTCAAACCTTAGCCTTTTGCTCATTAGCTATACATTCATTCGCTTCTCTTTTGAGTTCTATGAGAAAGAGCCAGGATTAAGTTTGTGATGTGTTTAATGTGAAAGTTATATGTTAGGGTACTATCAAGAATTAGCACCTGAACGGGGAGTAAGAGATGATTGACTTGGTGATTTAGGGCTATTCAAGGCACAAATATAAAATTCTCCCACATATTCTGACAAGCTTTAACTGATTACCTACAATCCTGAGAAGTTGTTTCTGTGTTGCATAATGTTCATGTTCCTTTACTGAAAAGATGTAAATGCCAAGAAAATAAGTTAACATTGAAGACCCAATCAACATATTAGGCACAATCTAAAACAACCTCAAATTTTATATTGTTATTTAAAATTGAAAATCAGAAGTATTTACACGAAGTATAAAATAAAATTTACATGTTACTTTTACTAAGTCAAGAAATGTTCTTATTGACTTTTTAAATAACAGACTTTTAACACAGTAGGAATCAAATAATTGTGGCATTAATAGTTAATATCAAGATAGTCAATAATATTTGATGATTATTTTAACTACTCTAGATTTTATTAAGGAAGCTGATTTTAATAGATGTTATTTATGTAAATCAATTTTTAAATTTTAGGTGAGTGCTTATTTTGTACTTTAACACATTTTATTCTTTCTGGAATATACATATAAATGAGCAATGACTCCAAATGTGCAGATGGTGATTGTGGGAAGTGAGTGAGAATGGGCGATAAGAAGAATTGAAGTATACTATAACTCTACTGGAGACGTGAGATACACCTGAGGAAAACTCAACCTGTCTCATCTAAGTCTAGTCATTATTTAAAGAAAATGTAGGTGTACTTCCAAGACAAAGTAGAGCTGACAGTACTTACCATTCCACTTAATTTAAACATAATCCTGTTTAAATAACTTTTTGTTTGTTTGGTTTTTATTTTGTGATGGCCTCACTAAAGTAATTGGTACAATTCATTTATAACGTACATTCATTCAATATATTTTGTGGATAGAATACTTTGGGTGAGACATTTTCCCAAACACAGTTCAAAATACAAAAAATGAGAAATCTCAAGAAATTTCTGCTCTCACAAAATTTTAATCCGGACGATGAAGTCGGGGATAGGGAATTAAGCCCATTCATAACTCTATCCAAGGCAGACTATGATGAATTCTCTATGCATACAACCTAAAGCCCAATGCAATAGCAGAAGCCCTAATGACATGTGGTGTTTGGAGACTGATCATTCTTTCCATGAGTTTTGACAGAAGTGATTCAGTTACGGAAGAAGAAAAACACTAGGCATGTTTGGATTCTAGGCAGTAGATTGGTGTGGTGGAAGAATAAGTAAGTATGGGAAGGAGAGAGAAGTAAGACTGGGAATGTAGGTTGGACCATATCATAGACAACCTCAGAATGAGGTCACAGAAGGCAACAAGGAGCAAATTCAGGTTTCTCAAGAGAACAGCGACACACTCAGAAGATTAATGTAGTAAAATAATTTGGTGGTATGTCTTTGATCAGGTCATGTTTTATTTAACTTTTTGGTACAGCGATATTTGGAAAAAATATTGTAAGGAAAATTTTGAAAATTGAATTAGGAAGTGCATAACATTTTTATTTCTTTCATAGAAGGGTACTTAATGTCAAAACTCATGAAATGTTGAAGAGAAAGACATGGACTGACTGAAAAATCACAAAAATTTCCTATACTTTATTCTATATGGTACCGCCAATCTATACCAAAAGTGGAAGAAGAAAGATAAGTGTGGACAGTAAAGCAAGTCTGACGTAAAAACTAAACACAGTGGCACTTAAATGTATTAGAATTTTTACTATGCATATGGTTAGCATCATAATATTCAGTTAAAGATACTATTCTTTCTCCATTTGAGTAAAGAAGAAAATTATCATCTTGATAACAGTCGGTTATAAAATTCTTTACTTGCAAAAGGTTACCGTAGGACTTCTTAAAAAACATTTATCACAGCTGTAATTAATGATATAACTTAAAATTACCATGTAACCTCCTATGTTCTCACACTTAGCATATCTATATGAATAAACTTCATTCAAGGTTCATTAGCTAGAGAATAGCATTACATGCATGGAAAGTATTTTAATTTCGCTAATTTCACAAGCGATGCTAAATTAATCACCAAGTCAGAAGTTGCAAATGTTTCTGAATCTGTATGGTTGGAAGAGGGCATAGTTTATGTTTGGTTTCACATTTTATTTTATTTACCCTTTCTTTTGCTTAGTTTTGAGAAGCATTCAAAAATATATTTGCTTTAGCACTATAACTTTCCAGAAGAACTTTAATGACTTAATTTTCTTTTATTGATTTGTACATTGTAGCACACTAGCACAATGTGTAGATTAAAAAAGAAAAGAAAAGAAAAGAATTTATACTGTTGATGCTGATGTATGGAGTAATTTTCTTAGACTCTTCCAGTGCAATCTGCAAATACATTAACAAAGGCTATAAAACAAAAACAATCTGTACAACCCATAACACACAAGGGTGAGATACTGAAAAGTTTGAAAGCATAATTGATATCTGCATTAGTAGAAATTACCTAGGAATGAGAAAGTCTCCTACTACTATGTAGGACTTCAAAAACAAATTATATCTTGTACAGATTTCTGCATAAGAGAGTAATGTTCCAATCATTGAATATAGAAAAATGAAATATTTGTGTGACTACAGTTAACATAAAAGACTTTTGAAATAATGCTCTTAGAAAATTTATTACTTTTATTATTCTACCTTAAATGGCAGAAACCTCTACAGAGATTTTCTATTTCCTATTCCCATTTCAACTACTCTATTGCTCTGGAGACAAGGTCATCTACATCTACATCAGTGTAGTTTTTACTTAAGGAAATACATAAAATCGTCACTCAATTACATGATCATCATGCTTACATATTTCACTGCTCAGTGAATATACATTGCTTCCCAATAACATGTTCAGAAAAACAGGCACATTTTAGACCAAAAACAAGATTATATTAAACATTTTACAATTATTCCTAAATGGCTAATACTGTGTTATAATTCTGTTTATTATGGGGAAGAGGGTCATTGATATAGCCTCAAAATTTTTTATTCAACAAAGAAGTATTGAGTGTCTACTATGTGCCAGATATAGCACCAAATGCTGTGGATACCCAAAGGCTCACAGTGTACACATGGACTTCACTTTCATGGTGTTTACAATCTCTGTAATAAACCTGTATGTGCTAATTCTTTTTATGGAAATAACTTTGAATGGCAATCAACTCTATCCATATTAGTTTATTTTTGTGTTTGAGTTTTGAACCTCTTAAACTGGCCATGAACAAGCACTACTTTGCAGCATTTACAATTAAAATTTCAGAAGAATAATAATATGAGAATATTATGTCTAAAAGTATATTTTTTATTGGAATAAAGAAATACCTGAAAGGTCTGACAGGGTGAGTAAAATGTAAATAATAACTCCACAGAAAGAAAATTGGAAGCGGCTTTCAACAAACAGTGCATGTTTTTTTCTGAAGTTTTCTAACACTTTCACCATTGAAATATCTTTGAGATGATAAAATTAACCACATATTTCTACAATATTACTTGAACAACCAAGTAATAATCTTATCTTATGGATTTAGTCATGTTTAACATCCTCTTTTTCCCCTTTATTCTGATCAAATATAGAGATCTTTATCAATCTATAATAAGCCTATGCAATAAAATGAACAAATTCAAATGTATGTAAACTGGAAATGTATAAGATACATTCATCCACAGATAGGCTATCTGACCATTAAAACTTGGCTGATGGCTGATGTGAATTTTATGGCTGTACCAGTGGGTCCCCTCTTGTTTAAAGCAAATTCAAGATAATTGATGAGATGCTATATCTTTATATTGTTGCAAATATATCTTAATAAAGCTGCTTATTTATATTTTTAAATAATTTATATCTATTGTTTCAAGTTAAAATATCTGTAGAAAATTACATTGTAGTTTGACTTCTGAAAAAAACAAATTCATTTTTTTTTTCAGATCAGAAATTGGCTTCGAGTGTATGTGGTTGTCACTTGCCTAAAAGCTTTGGTTTTCAACCTGTCCTATGCATTCTTCCATAGAGGGTTTTTAAATATATATATTTAAATATTATGCATGTTATATATAATTATATGTAATAAAAGTATATATACTTGTATATGCATGTATCTACATATATACTATTTTTTGAGCACCTCCTTAATATGATAGACAGTCATGTTCACAGTGGTAAATATTACAAAGTTCTTATTCTCATGGAATCAATAAGAAAGTGAATCAATATAACTCTAAGTAGTATTAATAATAATGGCTATGAAGAAAAATATAGGCAGGGAAGGCTTAATAGAATTAAGCATGAGACAGGCCGAAGAGCCTATTTAAGGTAGAGTGGTCAGGAAGGGTCTCTCTGGAAAGATATTTCAGCAGAAACCATAGTGAAGTGAGAAAGACACCCAGCTGAAGATCCAGGTAAGAAAGTTCCAGGTGGAGAGAGTTGAAAGTCCAATGGCTGAGGCAGTGGAGAGTTACTTGTGCTCAAGAAATAGCAAAATTTCAAGAACATAAGTTCCTTTAATAGAGCAGAGTATATCCATAAATGGATTAGATGGTAGTTCCATTTTTAATTTTTGAGGAACCTCCATGCTGTTTTCCATAACGGCTATACCTATCTGCATTCCTACCAACAGTGTACGGGATGCCCTTTTCTCCACACCCTTGTCAACACTTGTTATTTCTTGTCTTCTTTTAGAACAGACATCTTAACAGGTGTGAGGTAATGTCTCATTGTGGGTTTGATACACCCAAAGGAAATAAAATCAGTATTTGAGAGAGATATCTCTACTTCCACGTTCATTACAGTATTATTCACGATAGCCAAGACACGGAAACAATCTAAATGTTCACTGTCAGATAAATAGACAAAGAAAATGTAGTATGTATATGCGATGGAGTATTATTCAGGCACAAAAACAGAAGGAAAACCTGCCATCTGCAACAACGTGGATTAACCTCGAGGACATTACACTAAGAGAAATAAGCCAAACACAAAAAGACAAAAGCTGTATGATCTCACTTACAGGTGGAACTCCAAAATTTTAACTCATACACACAAAGAATAAGACAGTGGTTATCAGGGGCTGAGGATGAGGCAAAGTAGGAGACGTCCGTCAAAGCTTTCAGTTATAAGATAAATAAGTTCTGGGGATCTAAGGTAAAGCATAATATTATAATAAATAATTATATTTTAAAGCTTTGTTAATTTTATGCATCATTTGAGTTTCTTATATGATGGCTGTGTTAGGTAATTTGATTGTGGTAATCATTCCACAATGTATACATTTATGAAATTATTATGTTGTATACTTTGAATATATATGATCTTTGTCAATTAAACATTTAAAATTACAGTATTTTTCCAATATTTAGATCAAATTATTGTGGAAATAAATTCAAGGGATCTATAAAAGGATATAAAAGGAACAAATCAGTATCCAATTCTGCGTGAATTGTCAAATAGCTTTAAATACATTCTAACAGCTAAAAACCAATGAACAAATAAACCAAGTGATTCTAATAAAATAAAAGCATAGTGTTTTATTTAATATGCCTTTTTGTTTTTTCTAACTGCAGAATGGTAATTTCTTAACAGGAAAGAACATGTTAAATGGATAAGAATAGGCAATTTTTTCCAGTGATCAATATGCAAATGCATGACATCCAGAGAATGCAACCACCTCTTTGAGTCTTTACTTCCTCATTTCTATAACTAGGACACTAAAGCCCCTTTGATCAGGAAGCAACAATAACTCTGTGTGCTGTACTTGGGATGTGTTTATGGAACAGATAAAATTCCTATTCTCAACAAGTTAATAACTTTCTTCTTTCCTGAGAGTGTTCAAACAGAAGCATAAACTGCCATAACCAATCTGTTAACTTAGAATTACAAAAGGAAGCATTTTAAATGCTTGAATAGTAATATTTCCTTTAAAAATTATGAGAAACTCAAATGATGCATAAAATTAACAAATAAAGCTTTCAAATATAATTCTTTATTATAATATTATGCCAAAGGCATTTGTATTTCAATGGTCTTTTTAAATAGCTATTTTTGATGTCTTATATGTAGCACTGAGGGGAAGATTCATTTTGAAGTAGTTGCACACTCATATATAAACATAAGCTACTTCTCTTTAGTAAAATCAAAACATACTTCCTAACAATGTGTGTGTGTGTCAATATTACCAAGCTTCTCAAAAGGTGACTTATACAAGTACAGAATGTGTTATTAAAAAAAAAAATTCTAGAGTCAGATAGATTTTGTCATTTGCTACTACTTAATAGCTATTATATACACACACATAAACATATATGTATATGAATACATTGCATACATTGCATAATAAACTACACAGCCTATATATTCATATGTAATACTTATACATACATAAAACATATACACATGTTACATATGTGCATGTGTTACGTGTGTGTACGCCTAACATCAATCATGTTTTTATTCTATAATGTATAACAGAAGTCTGACACAACGTGTACTTCTGGTTCTTCTCACTAGATTTGTGATTCCAGGATAATATTCCCAAAGCAAGCTATCAAATTTACATTCCCATGATTTTAAAAATGGCTATTAGAAACACCAAGGTTCAAAATAATTTAAGTATTATTTCCATGCTTCCTAATGCTTCTATAAACCTCAGAAAGCAAACATCATTATAGTTTTGGCTTTGCATTTAAGAGTTTTAAAGTCAACTTGGAGGGAATGGAATCATGTTGATGAGGCTTGTGATTCACATTGAAGTAAAACTAATGGTGGCTCAGACAATTTTTTCTTTTTTTGCCTTCAAGGGAAAATTACTCTAAATTCAGACTTCAGTGTTTAATACGTGTATCAAGTTAAAATACTTTTTCTGGACAAATCATAACTGCCAAAATGGTAAAACCATGCATAGAACTTTGGTTATAAAATCGATACTCAGACACGGTATTCACAATAATTAATTAATGTACACACAATGAACTTGAGCTCATGAATATATAAATTCTATTTGCCTAAAGAAACATCTTGCAGGCATATTTTAAATAAGTGTGTTCTGCTTTGCAATTGACTATCAAAGGTCACAATCAATGCAGGATAAAGCCCCTACTATCCTGGAACCACTAAAAAAATAACAAAATATGTAACCAACAAACAGGACTTCAAGAAGACAATAGATAATTTCAGGGAAACAAATTTTTCTTTAGCTTCATTTTCCAATCCAAATCCTTCGTTAATCATTACAGAATAAAAACTATAGCATGCCAGACATACCAAAGCATCACTTTAGCATTCCTTTGCAGGGATGATATTGCCTTGTTCAACAAGTACAATAGAAGTTACCCTAGAAAGTAACTTCCAAGGCAGAGCAAGGATCTTGCCTGTTTTAGTCATATACTGTTTTCTTAGCACTTAGAAAGTCTGGTACATTATATTTATCAGTAAATATTTATTGAATGAATAAATGTTAATTAGGCTGCTTAGGAATCTGTTTCGAATCCAGGATTGTACAATGAAGACTTTCAGTTAATATTTGATTAAATCAATAAGTGCCTCTATAGCTCTAGAATGGTAAAGATACATTACACATAACATACCGTCGAGCAAAATTCTGATTTTGAATAATAATACAGCTGCTAATCTTGGCTGCTGAGCATAAATAATCTCTAGTTTTTTTTTTATTTTTTATTTTTTTATTGTTTGTTGTTTATAGGGGTACAGGTGTTTAGGTTACTTATGATGCCCTTGCCCCCCCTTCCCCACAAGTCCCAGTCCCAAGCGTGTCCATCTCTCGGAGGGTGCGCATTGCACCAACGAAATCTCTAGTTTTTGAAGCAGCACAGCCCTGGGTCTGTAATCAACTCTGGCGTTAGTCAGTAGGCACAAACAAGAGCTTGGGGTAGGTGCTTTCCAACCCATCCCTGAATTTGCCTTGCTGGTAGCTGGCCAGGAACCTCTCTCAGTCCCATTTCTCAGCAAATAAGTCCTTGAATTGTCCTTCGGTGAATGAGTCTTTTCTATTTCCAGCCCTAGTGTTCTAGAATCCTTGCAAGACACTCCAGACTGAGTTACAGCCCTCTGCATTTTCATCTGTCTGCCTTTTACACTTCCTCTTTGACCCGTGGGAAAACAGCAGTTCTCCCCCTCTGTGGGGTCAAAATGCCTCTCCAGGCAGTCCTCCTGGGAAGAATTTAAAATGACTCCAGCTATATATTAGGTAATACTATTGCGTCAATGTGAAATGTCCTTATATTGAGAACTGTACTATGGTTTTATAAGAAAATGTGCTTATTCTTAGGAAATACACACTAAAGTATTTAAGGGTAAAGAGGCATGATGTCTCTAACCTATAGGCAAATGGTTCAGCAAAAATGTATATGTGTGATGTGTGTGCTGAGAAAGAGAGATATGGATAGAGCAAATGATAAAGCAAATGAGGCAACATATAAACAATTGCTGAATCTTGGTAGAGTGCATAGTAATCTTTTATGCTAGTCTTCTGTAGGCATCAAATAAAGCACCATAATTATGTAATAAAATATATTTTATGAATTATAAAAATATATAATAAAAAATTAAAAAGTTACTAAAAATGACTACAAGCTGTTTCTTCAATATCTGGTCCCAGAGAAAAGACTCACGATTCTTGGCTCTGTCAAGCTCTGTAAGTACAGATTGTTCTCAATGGAGCCTCCAATTCGTGCTCCTCCATTTGAGGGCTGAGCTAGTCACAATCTCCCACCTTTGACTTTTTTTTTGCTGTGGGTCAGGCATCAGCTGTGAAGCTCCAGAAACTCCATATGCCACAGATGATGATCTCCAGATGGTCTCTCTAAAGCCCCAGGTTTTGTGTGAGAGGGAAGCTTGCTTTATCCCTCCCCCATAAGGATTCAGAGCACACTGATAGCCATATCCGAAGAAATTATTTAATTCCCAACAACCTGGCTTTTTCTACTTCTATTCTTTTATATCATTCAGGTAGAAGAGCTGTTGTCAAAACAAATTTAAAAATTGCCTTTGAAAGCTCTATGGAAACTCTATCCCCTCACTTTAGAATGTGCAGATTTTATCATTCATCTTTTCCTTTTTGGCCTTTTAGACTTTTGCTGAAACTAAGTTGAAAGAGTCAGATTTAAATACCTGGTTACAGTAAAAATTCATAACTCATGACCTCTAAGCAAAGAACAATAATTACTGATTTCTTTCTAGGATAAGTTAAATAAAAAAACCATCATGGAAGCAAGATTTTATCTAAAGGTCATTTCTAGCACTAAGACTGAGGTATACATAGATTTCCTGTCTTTTGAAAGCTAGGTTTTGCTGTATATTGTAGCTTCCAATTTTACTCAGGAGGAAGCAGATTCTAGCATAGTGGTTATCGAAATGTTTTTGGCTCAGTACTCCCTTATAATCTTAAAAATCAGGGCTCCACAAGAACTTTTGTGCATGCGAGCTACATTTATAAGTCTATAACCTACTAGATATTAAAAGTAAGAAATGTAAAATATTACTAATTTAAGCAATAAACAATAAACCTATAACATGTTAACATAATTAACACTTTTTTTTTTTTTGAGACAGAGTCTCGCTCTGTTGCCTGGGCTAGAGTGCCGTGGCATCAGCCTAGCTCACAGCAACCTCAAATTCCTGGGCTTAAGCAATCCTTCTGCCTCAGCCTCCTGAGTAGCTGGGACTACAGGCATGCTCCACCATGCCCGGCTAATTTTTTCTATATATATTTTTAGTTGTCCAGATAATTTCTTTCTATTTTTAGTAGAGATGGGGTCTTGCTCAGGCTGGTCTTGAACTCCTGACCTTGAGCAATCCTCCCGCCTCAGCCTCCCAGAGTGCTAGGATTACAGGCATGAGCCACCATGCCCAGCCTAATTAACACTTTTAAAATATTTTCCCAAACAAAAAAACTGCTGAGTAGCATTAATTTACATATTTGTAAATCTTTTCAAATGTCCAATTTAATAAACACCTGGATTCTGCTTCTTCAGTTTTTTGCATGTAACTTCTAGAAAATGCCACTGTACAATCATTAGAGAATGAGATTTAAAATGGTATTATTATAAATATAGTTTTAATCTCATAATCTTCCTTACAAAGGTCTTTGGGCCTTCAGGGGTACCCAGATCATACTTTAAGAACCACTGATGTACAGAAGACCAACTACTTGCTTTGGCATGATAAGCCTGAGTTTGAATCCCAGCTTTTTCTCTAAATAGTTTTAAGGCCTCAGTGAAATTATTTACCCAATCTGTGACTCAGTGTGTCATTTAGGAAATTGAGATAATGCTTCTTCACAGGGAATTAAATGAAATAACATATATAAAACCTCTCTCAATAGTTCAGCACAAAGCGGCTTGTACTCAGTGAAAGCACAAACTTTCCTCTTTCCTTTCCTTCTGCAAACCTGCTAGCATTGATAACCGTACAGTCCATGTCTGTACAGATTGATTTGTGAACCTAGTAATGCAGTTTGCCTGTCTGTTTTCAGTGTCCTCAGTGGGGGAAAAAAAAATCAGAAATTTGAATAGTTACCTTACAGAACAGCTATGATGACAAAATGAAATAATAGTTTTGAAGATGCTTTGAAAAAATAAAAGGGACATTAAAATGTAAGAAATGCACTTATTTTGGTAACAGAATGAAAAATGTTAATGAATGAGTGGTTTGCTACATAGACAAAATTCAACTCTAAAAGGTAAAATAAAAATAAGAATTATGATAAATTATTTTCTTAAAAAGCCTAGCTTTGAGTACTATAAATTTTCTAAACTCCTGATTTTATCGTAAGTTATATAGCACACCTAAGGGTAAAATACTTTTCTGGGGGTAAATGATGGTGTTCTGTTGTTCTTCTGACACTAGCTAACTTTCAGATTTGGGGCAAATCAGCCTCTTTGCACAGCAGTTTTCATCTTTAAAATGACTTTTTTGAGGGTTAGATGCTCATCCTTTCAGCTCCCAACTGTATAATGCTATGATTCTTTTTCTGTAAAGTAATAACTGGATTTTTTTTTTTAAAGAAAGGAGGTATTTGAAGTATTTTAGGATCATCTCATCACTACATATATAAGCTCAATTTAATTGAGGGTTGCTGTGCATAGAGAAAGAGGGTGAGGTCTCTTGATAATGGCCACCCTCCATATCCAGGAAAATAAAACAGTATTAGAGAAATTTACCAGGAGAAGAAATGGTTCCTATTTTATGGGGCTCATGATAGAATCTCTGTCCTTTAGCTCCATTTCTTTTCTCAATAGTCCGAAACCAATTTTATAACTCAGTTGTCTCCCAGCTAAATGTGCAGCCTGCTGCAGAGATGAGTTTGTGAAGCTTAACCATACAAAATGGTATATCTAAAGAGTGCCCACATACATTTGCAAGGATCTTTTTATAGTTGAAAGGAGATTCACTCCAGTTTGTTTTTCTTCCTTTTTCCCTTCCTGATGTAGACTTATAAAAACAATTAATGACAACAACAGCAACACACACACACACACAAAAAAAAAAAATGAAGAAGGGAACATAGAGAAATTGAATTGGACTTAAAGAGTTATGGTTTACATATGCAATTATATTTAAGTCTAGTATGCATCAATGTTGACTAAGTATGAGACAATGTCAGACTTTCCTATCTCATTAAAGTATTATTGAAAAGCTGCATCAATTCTTCATGAAGCCATTTGGAGTCATCATCACACTGTGTTTTTAGTTTACTACCCATTAGGTAGCCTTGCTTAGCACTGGCCTAGGAATTAAACACCACAGGTTTCTTCAAACAGTTCATAGAGTAAACAATATTTAAACATTAGAATGATGTATTTTCTTCAAAGTGTTTTCTTTCTAGAGCATAGGAAACTCAGATCTATTGCTGTGGACAGGGAACAACAGGCAATGGCAGCAATATAAATTCATGAACCTATCTATCTATTTTCCTACAGAAGAGACAGAATTGGGGGAAAAAAATGCCTGGCACAACACACTATAACGTGGAGAATAAAAGAATCACACATGTCTAAGTTCCAGCACATATATATTATTTTCCATATTTATATTGGTTTCCTGCTAAGACTTGGCATTTTGAAAAAAAAAAATAGAAGTTGGCTTCATATTAACAGCACATAATATTTCCTTCTTTTTCAGAGAGGAGGCAAATCAGTGCACGCTTTTATAACCCTGACAGGGAAATGTCCTGGGTGTCCCGTTAATTGAAATGGACAACTTCCTGGTCTCGAAAATCTGTCAGGTGGACTTGTTGCAGCAACATAATGCTAACCACAGGCACAGATGAAATGAGTCACATTCACAACATGCTGCTGGGTAAACCGATTTTGGGAGATGGAAATTACACATTGAAAAATAAACTGACGATCACAGAAACATATTTTTAAAAACTGTTAATTCATACTGATGAAGGATAGCCTTAGTATTGTCCTTCATTTGCATTCAAGGTCACAAAGCTGTTACTACAGAGGTCAAGGAAAAAGATAGTGGGGCTTCCGAATAATTTATTCTAGATTTGAAATGTCAGATCTTATATCAACTTGGACTGCAGTATTCATTCTCTTGCCATGTAAATCGACACTACTTTTGTTTCTCAAAATGAGTTTTTTGCATCAGCTCTCTGGGTAAGTGTCCTGTGGTGCAGTATATCACACAAAAGCAATTTGTAGAGGTGTGGAAAGAAAAAAATATAATGTATTTTTCATCACAGGAAGCATCTACTTGTTAAATGGGTTATGAAAATGAAAGCATTTTAATACATATAACGAGAATTGATTAGTATTTTGTTTGACTTCACTTACGCATTCTACCCCTGGTTTCTCTAGCCAACAATTTTCTCTTTCTCCGACATTAAAACAGTTAAAAAAAAAAATTCTGTAGGTTGTTTCCCCACTTCTGAATCCCCCATCCCAATGTTGTTTTGTCTAGTAAAGTTAAAAACCAACTAACATAGTACCAACCAGGCAGATGAATCATGGAAAAAAATGTCTCTCATGTTGATTTCTCTTGATCATTACATCCATACTGAGAACAACCATCTTAGGTACACACCCTGAATTACAACGTTGCATTCATTTCTAACTTTATGTCATATTTATTATAATTATGATATTAACCTATCACCGGATAGATCACTTTACATAATTATATTTTCTATAGGCCTTGCAATATAACTGTAGAATTGCTGATGGTAATTCAAACTGTTTACCTCATGGGGAACTTAATGTGGCTTCGAAATTCTACAATAGTTTTAAAGAAGAATCACCAAATTAAATTATTTTAGAGGGGCATTAACAGAATAGTCGTTAATGAAATATTATGCATATATATTTATAGACTACAAGATCACATTGTACTATCTTTATTGGATGGCATTTCTCTCATCAGATCATCAGACCATAGCCAGCAAATCTCTCCCCTTGATAAAGCACAGGAGCTCAAAAACTGCTTGTTGATTGAATAAAGGAGAGAAGACATAGAGATATAAAATGGAGGTCTAGGCGATTCCTTAATTTAATGGACATGTGTCCTACTTTCAATGAGAATTTGACAAATAGGTACCATTTATAAAGTAATCATGTACTGAGCAGAAGATAAAACACTTTACCTATATTATTTCCTTTAATCTGTGAGGTAGGTATTATTCTCCCATTTTAAGCATGATATAATTGAGTCTCAGAGAGAGTGTAAGTGAATCACATGAAGTTTTACACTTACTAATTCACGGAACTGAGATTAACCTGTCTTTCCCAAAGTATTCTAAGGAAACGGTTTAACTATCAAGACCCCAGTCTTGGATGATGCTTACTGAAGGTAAATAATAATAACCATAAGAATCAGCTTTTCTTCCAGGAACATCTTGTTGCCCAATATAAGACACTTCTCTACCCACAAACTGCAAATGTTTTTCTCTAGGCCTTTACAGGACTTAGGTTTGGCCCATCCAACAAAGTGAAATCCACTTCTAGTACCACTTTCCTCTCTAAGCGCTTGGTTTTTATTTAGAATTTGTGCCAAACGAGAGGTAGGATTTACTGAACATACGAAACTCTGAAAAACCATTATCCATTTCCCTGAACATAGACCTTCTCCTGCTGATGGCAGAAAACTTCGTCTCCTCCATCTCCCATGAGCCATTCCCACCCATGCTGTACCACCCTTCGAATAAAAAGGAACAATTTTCTTTCAAATCAATCCCTTTTTAACCATCCCCACTGACATCTTCACTTCTTCCTGGACCACTGCCATGGCTTCTGTACTAGATTCTCCACCACCGGTTTCGAATGACTCACGTTACTCCTTCCATCCATTTATTACCTTGTTGACAGAGACATTTTATCAAAGTACAATCTAATCATGTCAATTTTCTGGTTAAAAATCTTTAACAGCTGCTTCCTGGAATTCTTTAGCAGAGCATGCAGGGCCTTTATCAACCTAATCTCTTTTTATATTTCCAATTTCTTCTTCCGACATTGGCTCCCACCTCTTACACATTCCATGTTGAAGTCCCCTACCCACACTGTGTTATGCCCTTCTACATTGCCTAGCTTAGTATCACACAAAGTGCTCACAAACCCCTCCTCATCTATCAGTTCTGGGGTAAATAAAATGCTTTGAAAAACCAATACAGCATTATCTCTTTGGTGAAATTTTCATTATATTTTTGGAACTATGCTAGCTAATATTTCTTTGTTCATCTACATGCCTCAATTAGAGACTCTACCCTACACAGTGGTTATTTGCTTACATGCCTGATTATTTCATTAGATTGTGAGCTCATTGAAGACAAGGGCTATGATTATTTCAGTGTTCTTAACATTTACCATAGTGCCTGATCCCAAATAAGTGCCTAACGTAAGTATAAAATGTAGATACGACTATTATTTCTAATATTCTCATCTCCTGATTAGAAGTCATATTTTTCTTAAATGGGAGCATCAACGTATTATAAAGTAGAGAAGTTTCCAATTCTCAGCTGGTTGTCTTGAGGTTGTCTTTAGCACTGACTTTGGAAATCGGGTGAAATATTATAGAGTCATTATACTTTTTCCCAATTCCCATTGGGGATTTCAAATAGGTCAACAATCTTTAAAGCTGGTAATTTCAAAGGCAAGTGATGGACACAAGAGAACTGATATAGACACAATAAGCCCCTCCTCCATATCTAGAAGTAGATAATTAAATACACCAATGCTTTGCCTCTTCAAATGTCCAAAGTCATTATAGCTAGTATATAGTGAAATGGATTTATGGTGGCCTTTATCTATCATGCCACACTATCTTTCTAGTAAAAACTAACAATTGTTCCAAGTATATGCCTTGCTGATAGCTATTTATTAAACTGGTACAAACCGAATAGGAGACCAAATGCAGATATTTAAATCCTAAGCATATATAGGAACTTAACACAATCACTGTGTTGTCCCCATGACATCATTAGAAACAACTTTCACTCACTTTAAAAATCCATTTCAAATGAAGTTGCAGAAAGTATTACCCACTTAATACTCATGGATTTTGTAATTGAATTTTTCCCCTTTAAATGTATAAATATACCAGCAGATAATATTTCTGACACTGGCGCCCTTAGTAAATAATTTAATTGATTCTAGTTCTGAAAAACTGACCTCTATGTAGTTTAAGTTGCTCTCCCGTCCCAAGTTATAAATAAAAATGCAACAATGGTTTTCAGTTGAAATATAATTACAACCAGGACGACAGCAGTTGCACTGCGGACAGCTGTTTAAATAGGAGCACTGTGACTCCAAAGGAAAACATAATGCTTATGGAAACACACTAGATGCAGCCTTAATTCTAGAAACAACAAGTATGAGATCAGAGCATTGAAGAGCCATGGACCTATTCTTCTTTTTAGCATTTATCTGGAGATAATGTATGACATAATTCACTACACACGCCCTGCCTCACACAGATGCTGTGATAGTGAAAAGATAGGAAATCTTTGATATAATTAGAGAGAAGGAACTTCTGTTTTTCACTGTCTTTTTGTTTCATGACACACTATATTTAGAAATAGTAACATAAAAATAATAGATCTCAGCTATACTAGTTGAATGTGCTTCAGTGAAGGAAGAGCTATCGTCTGATCCAATTAATCTTGATTTCACATAACTGCTTGATAAATTATTTTCCAGGATGGGAGCCACCATGGCTCATTGCTCTTTGTTTTCATCTTAGATCTGCTGTAGGCTCATTGTGTGACCTTGGCAAAGTCATTTAACCTCTCCTTACCTCAGATTTTTCATTTGTAAAGTGTAGATAATCGTAGCCTACTTACCTTGGCAAAAATAAACACTAGCACAATATATTAAATAGGTATAAAGGTGGAGGCTTATTAATATAAAGGATAAACATGATGACATAAGAATATTACTATGTCACGCATATAAACCTCTGAAAAAATTGCTTTCATGTAGAACTGTTTCTGACAACCAGGTACTTTGGATTCATTTAAACAAACAGTTTCCATTATATTTATTTTGGTCCACTGGACACAGATATTCTGGCTGCATATCTTAATTGGATAAACGTATTTAATGCATGGACTTTTATTCTTCTGGATATTTTAGCTCTGACTCTTCTAGTTTAAACCATTACCAAAGAAGTAAGTGATAGAGACAGCAAAAATATCAGATAAAATAAATTGTCAAAGAGACAATATATGGTGTGAATTGATGTACACAGTCCCCCCCCCACACAAAAAAAAATGAAAAGAAGTTGGTAACTTATTATTTAAAATAAAAGGGTAATATTATAAACATATTTAAATTGGATCAGGTCTATTCAGCATCAACTTATATTGGAGAACATCTTTAGTTTTAAACCTTTTAGCTCACACTTAATATGAAAGTTTTAGAATATATTTTCAAAAAGAAAAAATATTCTCACAATCAAATTGGTATTAACTGATCAACACTTAAGTGCACATATAGTAATAACATTCATCGGGTGTCAGGCAGGTGGGAGGGAGGATGAGGGGATGGGCATATTCACACCCAATGGGTGCAGTGTGCACTGTCTGGGGGATGGACACACTTGAAGCTCTGCCTCGGATGGGGCAAAGGCAAATTATATAATCTAAATATTTGTAGCTCCGTAGGAAGCTTTGACATTCTTAATCAAGATCCCAGGTTTAAGAGAGAATATGGTAGAGAGTAGTTTGGTGGGCTTTGATAAGTGGAAGGTTCAAATACGGATGCCTCCCCTCCTGAGTTTCACGTCAAGAAAGGTAGTAAAAGGTGTGGTCTTCATGAAGGAGGGCAGTGGGAAATTTGTTGTTACAAACAACTTGGTCCCTGTTATGAACACATAAGGAAACATCATTTTGAGAGGAGAGTTTGTTCAGAGTGAAATGGAGGAGTCCACGGAAGCAATTAAAGGGAAGAAAGGACATGAGATGGATATGTGTGAGATATTTCCCATTTTTTTTATTTTCCGATAGAAGCAAGAGAGACACCTAGTCTAACTTTGAACTTGGACTGGAAAGAAATCATTCAATTTATTTCTGTCCAATTTTCATCTTGTCATGGTCTCTTTTCAATTCTAATTCTATTGATTTTTTAACCTTTCTATCGCACTAGGAAAATATTGAAAGAACAGGATAAAGAAACATTAACCTACAGTAATAGGAATGCCATAATATTCACCTAGCTACAAAAAGAAACCCATAAAACCTCTGGTACAGACCTCAGACTCGACACAGCAGTATTCCATTCACTTCTTGGAAATATTATCAGAGCTCAGTATTGTGACTCCAGGAGAGTGGCAATCAGTGAGGGAAAAGTGCCATGAAAGGTAGAGGATGCCTTCTCTGCACTAAGCTCTAAGTACCTATGGAGTAAAGCACCAAATCTGGGTTAGGGAAAAAAACGGTAATAACAAAAAAGAAAGAAGAAGAAGATAATGAAACAAAGAACAGATGCAGGTTAAAGCATATGGAATTCAAAATGTTGAAAATCTAAACATTCAAATTCAATAAAAAAAGTACCAACTGGATTGACATTATGTCATATAAAAACTTTGAGTTGTGGATTATTTATTTCAGTTCTTCTGATTGACAGCTAGTTGATCGTAGGCACAACCTTTAACTTTTACAAGTTTCAGTCTTTATCAGTAAAATGGGGATAATTATGCTAATTACTTCATAGGGTATTTGATTAAATGAAATAAAACATACAAGTATTTACCATGGTGCCACGGAGCAAGTAAGAACTTAATATATGTAATTTAGTGTTAATAGCAATGATTTGCTTTGATGTCTTCTGCTAATACTCATCAATAATGGAATGTGCAGAAAACCAAAGATTATTTTTGATGTCAGTGAAGACTGAAAGTAGGTTTGCCTACTGCTTTAGACAATCCACAGAGTGTATGGCCTTGCATAAATAATTAGAATTTCAAAATAAAATAAACAAAAGAAAACCAGAGGGCTCTTTTTCTAAATGATAAAGATAAACCAAGATTTCAAGTGTAATATGGGAATATGCATCACAAAGTATTCATAGAGAATTGTGTATAAGTACTAAAAGCTCAAAAAGCTTTTAAAATACCATCTTGTATTTCACAACAGCCACAACAGTTGTTGTCACATAGTAATAAAAAGAGGTAACTTCATGCAAGTTAAACATTTAATGAAAGTGAACAACTCAGATTTTAAATTTGATGCAAGGCCTCTAAATGGAACAATAATGTTCTAAGTAGTCTTGGAAGCATAAACATGTTTACAGCAAACCTGAAGATTCTAAAATTTTCACCACCATATTTTTCCTATGAAAGAAAATTGTTCCTGAATAGTATTTCCCTTTTCAGGTAGCAGAGAAAATCGATTGATGGAGTTTTCATTGCACCCTTGCTATGTACTTCTGGCTGTGCTGGACACTGTGGGCACAGAAGACATGAGAGCTCTTGTCCAGAAGGACACTAGGTGGGAAAATAAGGATAGCAAAAACCAGGAGTGAACAACAGGAGAGGGCCTTTGGAGCACCTTGTGCATCCAACGTGCTGCTGAGGCTAGGACCCTGGGATTCCTTTCTTTCCCTCACTCTCTATATTATGGAAACTTACTTACTCCACCTTCACAAAGTGGTCCAGATTTGATCACCTCTCCCCATTCCTACAGCCACTATTATAGTCTGAATCACCTTCATCACTCCATTGAATGAACACTTCACTCTCTTTACTCTACTCTTCTCTCCCTATAGTCAGTACTCCTCCGGAGAGCCAGAATAAGCTTCTCAAATACAAATTAGGGTCACAGTATTTCTCTGCTTAAAACATTTCAGTGTCTTTCCATCCAAATTTGAGTGAAATCCAACCACCTGTCGTGGCTTATAGGCTCCTACATTCTCTGCTCTGCCTATTTCATCTAATAACTCTCATCCTCCTTTCACTAAATCCAGCCATACTCTCCACCTCTCTGCCCCTAAAACAAACCAAGCTCATTCCTGCCTTAGGGCGTTTGCTAATGCTGAACCCATCTGCCTGGAACCTTCTTCCTTCAGATATTCCAGAATGGTTGTGACTCTTCAGGTTTCAACTCAGAGGTCACCATCTCAGAGATCCCTTCTCTGTCCATCCTATATAAATTAACCTTCTCCTCTCAAATCACTAGTCCATTTCTATCTTTATGTTTTTCCCCTCATCACAGTGCTCACTATGTAATATGCGTGTCAGTGAAGTGTCAATTCCTTGAGGGCAGGGATCCTGGTTAACATATTTATTGGTGTATCCCCAAGTGCCTCCTAAAACCAGTGTTGGACACCTAAAAAGCATTTGTGAGTTGAATGTTGAATGCTTAAAGGGGGCCATTACCCATACACCTCTCATTCAGATACAATCTCTGAAGCCATTTACTGCCAGAATTCACTTCTGTCTTTGATGAAATTTTTTGCACTGCGATTCTTTCATTACCTCCCTAATAAGAATTGAGCTACCAAATCTTCCATTCCCTTTCTGCTCCCAAAGCCTTTACCTGACACCTCCCAGGAGATGAAAGTAGACAAACAGTAACAAAAAGAAGTATAAGTATAATCTATTTTCTCCCCTCTACTCCCAAATTAACCTTCCACTACCTTCTGAGTTCAGATGATCTGTTAACTTAAGGGTCCTTAGGAATATCAAGTTCCTGTAGTACTATTATTACTACATGATAGTTAAATGGCTTTGAGGACTGATCCGGGGAATGGTCTCCTTATAATGGTAAAGAAGCTGACTTCAAAAAAAAAAAAATACAATAAACACATAAAACATGTTTTTTCTCCTCTGGAAAAATAGTTTCCATGTGCTAAATGACTCGATTCCACATGAGCTTACAGAATACATCTTGATTTTAATTTCAAAACTACCTGAATAGACTATGAGCTATGGACGTCCAGAGGACAGGGAGGTCAGCGTGGCCGGGAGTAATTAAGGAAGCGTCACAGAGGAGGAGGGACTGGAGATAGTCCTTGACTTATGGCTGAACTTAAATAGCTGCTATATTTAGTTACATAATTTCCCCTTGCCTAATTTTGAGGGGAGATTTGCTTCTCTTCTATGCCCAGTTTCTCCTGGCTGGCCGCCGACCTGTCACAGCAGCAGCCCTTTTGCTGAAAAATGGCCAAAAAGGTAACTGTGAATAATTTCTGGTTGCAAACATTTAAAACTTCCACACACTGAAATGTTAATGGGTAAAGCAGCTTAGGAGTATATTAGTCTGGATACAAATCTACTTCTTTTTTTTTAGAACTCTCCTGGTGGCTTTAAAAATTTACAAAGCAACAAAATGTCAGGAGCTCTGTATCAACTGAAGTCCATCATCAATGCGAGACATCAGACTCTCTTATAAATAAACTGTGCATCGAAGGAATTAATCACAATCATAATGTATTTCTCCACGAGCTTTGACCTGGCTTATCACGGGAAAGCTGGAACTGGGCTGCAGGACATCCTCCCGTCCTCCACTACAATCAGACTTGCTAAGTAAGCTCTGAAGCTTTCTGAGACTATCTTTCTGGGAATAGCTAATAATCCTATGTAGTTCCTTTCAGATAACCAAATATAAAATAAAATACAGAAATAAACAGATGGGACAAATGTCATTTCAGGGACTCTCAGAAGATGGCACCACATACTCATCCCTACTGATTGCCAAAAGATGAGAAAGCCAAACATACAGGCTTGTAATATCATTCTTAACAACATGACGAGTATCTCAAAAAGAGCATCTGTTGCCTAGACCTCCTTCGTGGTCTCTGCCACTGCTGCCTTTTCTTTCTCCCTCGTAGAACATTGCAATTGCAAGTTATTATGGAAATGACTCCTAACATAATAGTTACCCTTTGGCCTTGGCAACTTCAGTCATACGGGTGCCAACTGTTGGCAAATTGCTGCATTGGCTAGTTCTAACCAAGTATTCCCCTGATGACTCAATCTAATACTTTAACTCCCAAGCTTTATATAAGTGATCTTCATACATGGTCACGGGTTGACCTGCCTGAGATAGAAAATCCTGAAAATAATGAATGCCATCAGTTCTTTTCCAAGCTAAAATGGAAATTAGCATTTCCAGTCAACTTCAAGATTTTTGTCTTCCCTAGAAGACCTTGAACGAGAAATCTGTCTAGGCTTTTTACCCACAGTCACATCTGGTTGTTAGGAGATAAGACATACAGTCTTTTGGCATCCCTAAAGGCACACCAGAGTCTTTCAGTGCAAATCAATTAGAGAAAAGAAATGGAGGCAAACTGAGCAGCTGTCCAAACCACAGTACTCCCCTGGGTATCTGATCCTAATCCGTGAGTGCTGAGGGGTTTCCATGGTGGCAAGGATGATTTGAAAATGTGGATTTGGATTGGGGCCCTCATGAAACATATACGTTCAGTGTGAACAATTGTCAACTTGGAATGGCTTTTTAAACTAATGAAAACTTTTGGAACTCTGACCATTTTAATTCTCTTCTGGCATGGTAATTAGTAAACTGTATGGCCAATGCTTGTTTACTTGTCTTTTCAGTCCACAACCTCCATGTCTATGTAGGGACCATGTCTGCTTATTCTTAAGGAGCTTGTCTAGTATCTGATATATATTAATAATTATGCTATTATATAAACAAAAATAATGATCATTTCTCAAGTGCTTCCTATTGTTTTACATATACTATCTAATTTAATACATGGTTAATGTGCAACAGCCCCAAGATAAACATTATTATTAGTCTGATTTTTCCTATAAGGAAACTAGATTAGTGAATTGAAATGACTTGTCTTATACCTAGAGCTATTAAAGGGAAAATCAGGATAGCAATCCAGGTTTGTGGGACCTTAAACTCCTATGTTTTTAATCTCCATAGGGGTATTCTTTCAATTAATAAACATCTGTATAATTGAATTTCATGATACACATAGAATATTATGTTAAAAATTATCGTTAAGTGGATTCAGACATATTGTGAGTTTATTCATACGCCCTTTCAAAAGTCTACTGCTGGCCTCTAACACATGATGTTGGTTGTGACCCTTGAAACAAGGTACTCTGCTGACTTCATGTATAGCTACACAAAACAAATTAGCATAGTCACATAGAAGGCTTATTTGTTAGGGCTTAAAGGACTATAAGAAAGTTTTTTTGCACCCACACCGTAAGGATCTCTTTATGAGATGCCATCTATCATGGTTTTCAAGTTACAGTATAGGAAACCCTAGTGTTTCATGGAGGTATTATGCAAGTTAAAATTCACGTTTTTGTGTAAATTCTGCTTTGAGAGTTTGTAATCATATATTATTCACCACACCAGTGCTATTTAATGGAAAGGATTTTAAAGCCAGCTATATTGATCTATCACGTAAAACCACATAACCTAGGGCAAGGTACTGAACCTCTTTCTGCTCCATTTGCTTTATCTAAATATGGAAATATTTTCCTGATTATGCTGTGAAATGAAATGAGATAAAGTAAAGGAAGCTGAGGCATATTACACACTCAAAAATTATTGGTTGAGTCTTCTATCTGTATCCGAACTGTACTATTTTCACACTGTGTTTATGAACAATTATTACTATACTAATGAAATATACAAAACCAATTACAACAAATCTCTCTTATCTTTCGCCCCAAGACAACAAAGCAAAATAGCTTGAACATAAGATATTTTATTGAAATCTTATTCAAATTACTTATGCCAACTAAAATAGTTTATATAGTTACTTATGCTAAAAAAACCCCAATAATATAATAAAAATGGCAAAATTTGTATAGAGCTTAATATTTCCCAACACTGCTCTAAGTGCTTTATATGTGAATCATGGAATTGATCAGGAACATAAATGAAGTCAGTGAGAATTAGCTGAATTAGTTACATCCTGTAATTACTTTGACAGAAATTGCATTGGTCATCACTTTCATATTTATGAATTCATTTATTTATTTTCAATAAAAATTTAACATACTTTAAAATGCCAGATATGTTACTTTAAGAATTTCAGACAATTGGCAATTTTTGCCACTAATAACTGTAGATCAAACAAAAATTCAATGGATATGTTTCTTTCATTATCATTTCTTACATATGTAAACTACATGCAATTGTTTTTTCTTGATTAGAGTATTAGATTTTAAATAACACAGTCATGAGGTATTTGAAAGCATAGAGAATAGAATTCTTAGTGGCATCACAGTTACTCTAAATATGAAGGTTAACTATTATATTATGGTTTCTGTTCATAGCAGTTTTTCCACATAATTGATGCTTTTCATGATGCCAGCAATTGTTACTTTAAAATTGGAACAAAAGAAATTAATCCTTTTAAAGAGAGTCATGATTCAAACTTGCCAGATGAAAAAAAATAGCTCTGACTTCAAAGCCTACATTTTTTCTTTGTTGAAGTAGTTTCTATAGAACTATGTAAAATAAAATAGAACTGTCCAACACTTATAAATTGAGAAAATAGGTTATATTGCCAAAAGGTAAAATATAACTAGGTCACATTCAGGAGTTCAGAAAGATCTATAGTACAATGTAAATTATAGATTTTTGTAATCAGAAATAAAGAAGCAACAATCCATCAATAACACACATTAGATTTTCCTAGTATATTACTTACTTGACTTCATTGAATCTCTAAATCTAATTTTGCAGTGACGCTTTAAGCATGTGTCTTTTTATATTTACAAGAAATTAGAAAATCTATCTTGTAAGCTACAACATCACCATCATGAGTTTTAAATAACATATGGACTGTATTATTGCTAATATTGACTAGGACTGGGGGTGTTTGGCAAGCAGACATAAAAGTGGGAACTCAGGTGCACTAGAAGAATAAAGATTGGAAAGTCATTAAGTGGAATTTTTCTTTTTGAGTCAGTTCTGCATAAGTCATTTCCAAGACACTAGGTCCAGGAGATGTCATGTGACAGAACAGTCAAATTTCCAGGCACCAATCATTGGTTTAGATGCACTATAATTTTTAAGGGAAAAAAATGGAATGGAGTGTTTGGTCTGAATATCCTGGCCAAATTCCAAGTTGAGTGATTGCAGATTGCTTTTCTCAAGTCCCCCCCAGAGTTTCTTTTGGATGCTGTACTCTCATTCAATTCCATTCTTAAATGATTTTGCAGGATTGTTGTGATCTGTTAAACAACTGCTGTGTTCCACTCCAGTGGTAGCTAAAGTGATTTCTGTGCTCTGTATACTTTGCAACACACTCTATAGGGGGTGAAAGGTGCATAAAAGTAAGATCCTGCTACTCATTTTGAAAGGAAGCTACAAAGTGATCTTAATACCTATTTTTAAAGCCCAATACTTTAGATTTCATGAAATCATTTTCCAAACAAAGTGAATAAGGGTTCAAGCTTTTTTTTTTTATCTCTCATTTTTCTCATTCTGCCTTACTTGTCCTCCTTATCTAGTTTAACAACAATCTAAAGATCCCAAAGGACTGACTCACTGAATTTGAGATTCAAGGAATACAGAATCATTAAGCAAATGCAATGTGCTTAGTGATGCTAAACTAGATTCACAGTTAGAGTAGACTTGGAATATAAATGAAATAAACTCTAGGGGCAAGAGTTCAGGCCATCTCAATAAATGCAGCATGAACACATTTTCTGGATAGCTCCCTACCTGGATACTGAAATTGAGGTCTAAAAGCTAAATTTCATTCATTAAAAAAAAAAAAAAAACTTTTCAAAATGAGAAATGATGAGACATTATTTTAAGCAAGATTTCCCCTCGTAATAAGAAACATGACAATGAGAAAAAAGCCAAACAAGGAGTATTTCATCTTGAGATCTCAGGTGCATTGTTATTCCTCCTGCCAAAGAAATTTCAGCTAAGAGCAGCAAGTAAGTTGCTCATAAATGAAAAGTATATTAAATGAGCAGTAAGCATATGTCATGATGGCTTTTATTTTATACTCTTTCTGACTGGGAAGGGAGTACACTGCACGGAGGCACTTCATCCTCCCTTAAATTTACTTATCCTTGCAATTGTTGCTATTTTTTTAACCAGCAAAGGATTGTAGTAAAAATTATTTAAAAATTGATTGATTTTTTGAAAGGGATAAGGAGAAACAAAAGATACATTTATATATATATTTTTTTTAAAGGAGTTTGTAAACATTTCTATGCACCCTGCAGCAGTTTTTCTTCCTTAAATACTTCAGTTATTTTAACATGCAGATGATTAAAGCAGAGAACACTCTTAAAATAGAAGTACAAAACCTTGAAATTAAGCAAAACCTCTCAGTTGATTCAACCACTGAAATTAATCTGTATACTCTGTTCAGCTTCTTTGACATTCAAAGTGCCAAAAAAATAAAATAAAACAAACTAAAATAAATAACCAGAAAGAAAGAAAAAAGTTTATTTGGATAAAGAAAGTTGAAGTGGAAATCAACACTCAGACAATAAACTTCACATCAGGAAAAACAGATGATGACTTTGTACCTTTCAGTAAGAGACTATTTTAAAATCTGCATCACTTCGACAAAAATATTATCACCTGAAAAACAGACTTTACAATGTACTGTTCTCTCAGGCATCACTGACACTAAGAATAGACCATAAATTGGTAGTATGGAGTGCCTTTCAGTTCTAATCTTTCTAAAAGCACTTCACAAAGCATTTAGTCAGATAATGGCGGTGTGGTGTGCTGACTCCTCGTAGCCTTTCTGTAGTCACTAATAGCGCACGATCTTTCCGACCAACAGAATGAGTCTGGGGAGAGCAGGGCCACATCTTTAGTCCTCTCATGTAGTCTTAGTCTCTCTTAAATACCATGTTTGGACAGTGTTCTTATTTATAAAATAGTTTAGAGTTAAAATTTGCACTAAAGGAAAAATAAAGTAATGAAGCATTAATTTTTTAATCCAATTAATCATAGGATCTAAATCGGTGGTCCCCAACCCTTTTGGCACAGGGGCCTGTTTCATGGAAGACGATTCTTCCACGGACCGGGGAGGGAGAGTCGGGTCTCCCCGAGCGGGGGAGCGGGCGGTGCACTGCTCAGGCGGTGATGAGCAGCCAGTTTCCTAACAGGCCACGGATCCGGGGCTGGGGACTGCAGCAAGTCTAAGTCATGAGTGAATGATTAAACTCCAGAATGTTCTACTGTTAACTCTGGCAGTGGTTTTATTAGGGCAACTGGGGACTTTTTTTTTTTTTTTTTAACAGAAATGAACTTTATACTGTATAAAGAATTTATAAAATGTCACCATTTTAGTCCACCAAATATAGCATGTGAAATAGGTGAACTGGTCATATAATGGTAATTTTTAGCTACTGAAAGGTTAAAATAGAATCTTCCTGGAATCCCTTTGCTGTAATTTTTACGCTAGAATAGTATATGAATTAACATGAAGACGATAGTGGTTTTCAGCCTACCAAAAAAAAAAAAAAAAAAAGGATCCCATGGGAAAACACATTGGAAGTGTGAACTTCCAGAATTCTTGAAAAGGCATTGTTCAGTAATCTAATTTCTGTTGACAATGTGGCTAAAATGATTATTGTTTATTATTTGCAAGTAAAGATATCTTTGGGAATTTAAGTCGGCATTTCTTGGAGTGTCTGAGTATATAGACATTTGGCCGCTAGACATGATATAAAAGATAAACCACTTGGTATAACAACAATAGAGACAAAGTATAATTCACCTTTAGGGATAGAGAACTTTATATATTCAAAATGAAGAAGGGGTTAAAGCATTTCTAAAAAGTGATTTTTTTTAAGTGCCATTTATGTTCAAAAGCAAGAGAGATATTTTGTTTCCAAAAAGTAAGTTTACCATTTTTAATCTTTCCACTGTTCACCCGGAAAAAAAAAATAGCACTCTACTTTCCATTTTGTTTGCAGCTGAATCACAGCTTAGTAATGGTGAATTAGTTTTGAATTACTTTAGAAATATACTGTCCTGTACTCTAACACACCCAATCCAATTTAATATAATCTGATCTAATATCAGTAATGTTTGCATTTATTTTCCACTCCAAACATTTTGTATATTTCCATGAACCTCACTGATCCATTTCAAATAGTCAGCAATTCTCAGTATGAAATACCCAGTTGTATAATCAAAATCCTGGCACCTGTTAAGTGCAAGTGCTTATTTAAAATGTGTGGTGATTAGAACATTTTCTTTCAAATCACATCTTGTTGAAGTTAATGAATTCTTTGCAAGAACATTAGCCAGCTTCTACACTTTACTGATGATCCCTTCCCCCGTCCTCACTAACATTGAATACATTAATTACTGACACTTACTGACTCCTGAATAATCTCTAATTCAGTGGACAAAAATGCTTACACTGGACCCTGCATCACATATACCTGTCCTCTCTGTAACTCACGAATTCAAATATTGAGTCTGGGATTAATTCAATTCTAGTTGCCATTAATCACATGTGTTCTGACAGACATACATTTCATCCAAAATGGACTATTTCTGCCAGGCTGGAGGGATTAGAAAAGGAAGGGCGATATAAATCAGAATTGAACTTGTCATTAGAGGGGCTGTCAGAGGCAGTTTATGCCATGGTTACCCTGGTTTTGATCAGAACCATTAGTCTCCCACTTGTAGACAAAAAATATAAAAACACATCAAAGATCTAGACTCTTTAAAAATAACCCCTAGAAAGTGGAACTATAAATACACAAAAGCGTTTCCCTTACAAATTGCATCATCGTGTTGCTTCCAAATCACTTGTGGTCCTTTTATGAAGGGTGTTACAAATGAAGGATCAAAAACACTTACGAGCACAGTCAAGAGCATGCGACTGCTCTTGAATCATGCTAATGTAGAAGAAAAACAGTAGATATGAATTTCCAAAAATACTTGCTGGATCAGAGCTTCCTACCTGAATATTTTATAATTTATTTCTTAGTCGACAGAACAAAGAACTACAATGAGCCATGTTCTGCTACATCGTCACAGAGTGTTGCTGCTCTACAACTTTAATGTTACTAGCTAAAAATGAGACTATTTTATCATTACTCTTCACTGCACCCATTCCTCAATAAGTAATGAGTGTGATAGAAGGAAAATTTCTACCAATGTTAAAATTCTACAGTTCTGTATGACAACTTAGCCTACTTAATATTTCTGAGTACTCATTGTGTGACAGGAGATGTATTAAATGCTTTTATTGTCCAACAGCTGATTTATTTTTAAGAATTGTCTCAGGAGGAAGCTCATGTTATTACTCCAACTTTGCAGAGAAGGTAGCTGGATTCAGAGAGTTTAAACGAATCAGTAGAGATCACAAAGGTAAAAATGCAGAGTCACAATTTGAATCAATTTAGTCTACACTCTTGAAAACTGTGCTAATTCTACCCCAATTCCCAAGAGTTCCCAAACATCACATTGTTGTTTAGATGTATTGTTTCAGCAAATGTTGCTCAGTGTCTACATGTGCAGGCCCTATGCTGGGTCCTGGGTATGCAGCTGACACAGGAGACATGGCTTCTGCTCACAGTCCAGTGGCATGGACCAAACAGGCAGCACTTTTCCCCGGAGGAGAGACTTCAGATAAGGGTCGCACTGAGTTCACACATTTAGGATTTTATCTTCCAACAAGGGTGAATGAAATTTGTTTCTGAGTGAAATACGGACAGCTGTGCTCTTGTCCTAACCACCCTTCAGCCAATTCAAAGGTCAATAACTGTAGAATACCTCCATGCTTGGCCTTAATTTCAATATTTTTCTTTCTCATAAGTAATGAAATAAAATTACTTCTAATCGAGAACACCACCAGGCAAACTATGAAGAGAGCAAGTGTCATTTGGGAGATTCTGGGATTCTGCTCCTTTTCCTTTTTGGGTTATTATAATTCTTCTGTTCCTTCCCAGAACTATCAAAACCTGTTCGGTGCAAGGACTTGATATGAGTCAGTTTGTAACTTGTTTTGAATTTAAATCAACTTGGTTCTTCCTTGTTAGATGTGGACTGAAGGCAGTAAGCTTTTGTAAAGTCATTTTGGGTTATTAGGTGCACTGAGAGAGGGACAGAGGCGACTGTGGTGCCCCCTCAATTCTCTGCAATTATTCCTTGAAGCAGTGGCTCCCTCTAACTCTCCTTTAGGCTACTGGCTGAGGGAATACTTTGAACACAGTGTCCTCTAAAAACCTCAGTCTTCTCTTCCCCATGTCTCTCTTTGTCCTTACTGCCTTTTCTCTTTCTCCTCTTTCCCATCCATCCTCTCACTCTAACTCCACTTTTCTCTTCTCCATTTCTCTTTCCAAAACAGGGAAAGAGAAAGTGGAAAAGAAAGTGGAAAGAGATCAAATTAGGGTAAGAGAGAGTTTCTGGGAAGGAAGAATGCCCGTCAGAGCACTGTTCTCCTCTAATGTTCACTCAGAAACTCAAGAGAGAAAAGAAATGTCTGTCCATTCTCAAGATTGCTCACGTACTACTTTAAATATTTTAAAGCAAAATATTACCACCTTCCCTTAATGAATAAGTATTTAACACCAGAAGTCAAGAATGTAAGACAATTTAGCCAAAATAAAAAAGCCTGACGCATTGGGAATAACATGATACATAAGTTTTCCTATATTTTGGTTGTCTCTCCTTTTCATTTTAAAGACTCCATGAAAATAACCGTAATATGAACAGAATCCTGTTGAGTTATCTATCTGGGTCCTCCTAAATGAAAACTGCCCATGTTATTCTTAGGAATGACTCCCATGGGCCATGTTTTTGTTCCAAGAAAAGCTTTCCTGGCTATTACTAAATAATATAGGATAGGCTTCTCACCACCCTAAATAGGAAAATCAAATTACTTTCCTGCCAATTTTGAATTTTAGCTGAGAGATATAGAGAGGTGAGCTACTGAGCCTCTGGGAGATTTAAAGAAACCTGGAAAACATATTCCAACCACTAGCTTGCTACAGTTGCTTTAGATCCCACCTTTTTTGAGATGCTAAAGGTTAATGCTTCCTTGGATTCTGTAGATTCCCCAGGGTCTTTCTTGATAAAATCACTGAGATTTATGTAAGCTCAAATGGTCTGTGACTTACCATTGAAAGATTCTTAAGAATTCCTTAAGAATTCTTAATCTAAACTCTGTGTTTTCCAAGTTTCTTTTAAAGCATGGCATTTCCCAGGCTGCTTTTGTGAGTTTGTCTTTGTTCTTTATTGTCCTCATTTATTTGACCCATTTTCTGTCTTTTGCCAACAAAGTTGACTAGGTAAAACAAATACATAGGACTCTATAGCATCCTCAAATCATGCTGTTCTTGGGCTCATTCTACATAAACTGTTTGATGTGATCTTTAGAAACTTAACTCTTGATCAGGTAAGGTGTCAATGTGGCCTTTCTGAACTTTGAGGATCTTCAAGAATACCCTTTACTATTGGCATCAAAAATAACCAT
Organism: Indri indri; assembly: GCA_004363605.1. Lineage (NCBI taxonomy): Eukaryota > Metazoa > Chordata > Mammalia > Primates > Indriidae > Indri > Indri indri. The sequence continues at coordinate 16,761 of RJWJ010005648.1, read as the reverse complement.
CAAGGGAAGTTTAAAGCTCTTTACCAGGGTCTTAACTAAGTCTGAGAAAATAGGACAGAGACCTAGCAGAGTTCCCATTTCACGCTTTTCTCTAAATTGGCATTAACATAGTATAGCTTGTGTCAAAGGGAAAAGTTGCCTTTGCAAGATTTCCCTGTAAAATCTTGAAACCAACCCTTCCTTTGGGTGGAAGTCAGTGCTTAGTAGCTTTTCCTTAAGCCAAAATCATGGCTATAAAGCTCATCAAGGGAGTCTCTTGAGAGCACCTGGATTTTGATATTGAACAGAAATACTCATTGAAGGGTACTATTAATACCTGTTTTTATAGTTTACTTAATTCAGTGGTACACTAAAATATAAAAGTTTACAGCCTAAACTGACCAAGATTTTTCAATCCTCTTCCAGTAAATGATATGAAAGTAAAAAGAGGTCAAATTATGCCCATAATTACATCTGTACAACTTTCTGTAACAATCATGGACAGAGATAGACCTGGATTATTAGTGAAACTGACATTGTGGACAACGACAAGCTCAATCCAAAAACTTCAGAAAAGTTTTTGACTCTAAAGTGACTAATGTTACATAGACAAAAAAAAAAAACCCGTCTTTGTTTCTAAGCAAAAGAATGGCATTTTCAATGTAAATTAAGACAACCCACAAATAACACCCCAGCAATTAATTTGGGGATCACTTACATGTTTGGTGCCTTCTTATTTCTTTTTATTTTCCATCTGGTGAACCTCAGCAACAACTGCAGGAATTGGGAACAGAGTAAAAGGAGCCTGGGTAAAATCCTCCATTAGTTTTTCCCAGACTAATCTATTTTGGAGAACCAACAGATTTAGATATTTAATAGAAATTAATCTCTCTCTGTTACTCGGTCTTACAATGCTTCATTCTAATACCGATTACACTGATGTTCTAAGATATGCTAGCAAAATGCTGCTGTAATACAATTTCTTTGCTCCTGGAAACGAAAGCTCTTGAGATTGCTCTTGCTTACATAGCTGCTTCAGGTGATTACATCTTTACACAGATGTTAATTACTCTCTGGAGAAAGCTGCCCAAATTATCAGGTGAGTAGCATAATCTTGCACTGGATACCAAAGAGTGCTTTAAAGGCTATTACGGATATTATTTCTCACCCCTGTTGAGATCTGAACTCCACTATGATGAATTTAGGGCAGATAACAAAAACTTATAAAATGGTAGCCAGCTACTCACCAAAATGGGTTTCTAAAAGTGGATATAGACGTTAGCTTTTAGCCTATTACAAAGTTTGGGCCTGGTTTCAATGAGGCCAAAGACACACAGCTATGCTTAGAGGTTCGTTCTTGTTAAAACTTTAATCAGTGGTTCTCAGACTTCACTGTGCATTAAGCTCCCCCTGGGAGATTTTTAAAATCCTAATGTCCAGGTCTTGGCTCAGACCAATATAATCAGAATCTCGGGAGTGAAACCCAGGTGTCAGTATTTTTAAAACTCTCCAGGTGATTCCAGTGTACAGCCAAGGTTGAAAATTCCTGGCTTGCATGTATTGCCCTGCGGTACTCAGCCTACAGACTGATGGGCTTCAGTGCAGCAGTCACAGGTGGGATAGTCAATCTTGAAGAAACAAAATGAGGGCTCTCTGAAAAACTCCAAAGAAAACAAAAACCCTGCAGCATTAGGTATTGATCATAAGAAACATTAGTTTAAAAAATATTAACCACAAAACAAAGGATGCTCTCCAAGCAAAAATAAAGAAAGAAAGAAAGGAAAGAAGGAAAAAAAGAAAGAAAAGAAAATCAAAACATGATGCAATTTCTAAAGTAAGGTGAAAGAGTGGGATATAGCAATAGGTCGGCTATTCAGTGACTGTCTTATAAAGGAGTGGACTGAATAGAACTCCACTTGTTATTCTCTCCTCAAAAATGAAGGAACAGTAATAATATAAACAACTAATAGTTTATTGATCATGGCTGGTGCAATGAAAATGTTAAAGACTACCTTAGTTCTTTGTTAACGTTTTAAGACCCAGAAAGCCTTTAGGTGGTTAAAACCTTACAGTAGATCATCAATATTAAAGATTGGGGAACAACACCTGGGAAAGACTAAATTACACTGGCAAGTTGATTGCAGAGTGAATCTGCTCGGGAGGAAATAAATACTGGGACAATATATTGAATAGGAAGAAATTTGATGATAGCAATACCAAACAGAAATAATTTAGGAAAATACACACATCGGAAGAGGTTATCAAGTTTTGTGTCATTTTATGAGCAAAAGAAATACGTATCTTTCTTTGTTTTGCCACCAGCCTACCACCAATCAGAGAAAAATATTAACATAATTCTTAAGAGTTTATGTCAGCTCTATCTTTGTCTTTACCACATACCCAGTGTTCTGAACATAGTAGGAACTTAGGAAAATATTTGTTAAATACAGGAATGAAGAAAAGCATCAGACCACAACTAATACTGCTAAACTCAGACAGTCTGGATATTTCAAAGCAATTATATGCTGTATAATATATAGGATATTGCCTTACTTCTTGAAAGGTGTAGATTAAACTATATTAAATTGCTGTTTTTATAGGTCAAAGAGAGCCAAATATCAAGAATTTCAGATGGTTCATATATATATTTTTTGTTTCCTTTCTTTGTTAAAAAAAATTGGCTTAACATAAATGAGCAGAGTATCTGTTTAATTTGAAAGCTTTTCTTTCCAAAAGATAGCTGTTATAGATATGCAATTGCTTCTAGAAAAACAGAAGTGGGGTCACAGTAGAACAACCGAATCTAAGTGGGTATCCTTGTCAGTAAGCAACATGGAAAACAGCAGTATAGGACCTAATGTCAAAGGCTTCCAATATTCAAGGATGGCTGATTTGATGCACTTGATTTCATCAAGAATATGGAAAATGATTATTCTGAAGGGAAAATACCAAACTCACAGAAATAAAAAATACCTGTATTTAAACATTATTGTCCTTCCTTGCAAGATATACTATGTCCAAATGATTATGCAGCTCAGTCAATATTTGAGCACACCTGCTTGTTCTGATAAGGAATATATTTTTCTCATCATAATGTGTCCTTTCACAGATTGAGGTTTAGGATAATTTAGGCCTGACAGTTTCATATTCTGTTTTAGAAAGTAGAGAAACATAATTCAGGCTTTAAGTCATTAGATATAGAGCTATCAGAATGGATGAGTTGTGGGTTGATGCACAGGGATTTTATTAGCATAAAGTAGCCATGTTGTTGCTGACAAAAATATGTCATTGAACAAACGTGAAAGTTGGTAGACAAAACAAATAGAGAATTTCTCTGCATTCATCATAGTACTATGGATTCTGAGGAATGATGCCTAAAAGCAGTTTTTACATAAACTAAATAAGGATGCACTATGCTATTTGCTTTCTTCCCACAAGCATCCAACTGAATGGGCATGTGTGAGTTTCCATGTATTACATGCACACAACGTCTACAGCTCTGCTACTTTACTTAAGGCGACAACATGATAGCCAAGGATATTACCCAAGGCAATCATAAACATTGAAGATAATTACTGAACTGAACTGCTTCATCCCACTATACTGGTCTGTGTTCTGTGTGTTTGAGTGGTATTTTTTGGCGGGGGGAGTTCAAATTGTGCTGGATTGCCGAGTTCCTCAGACTAATGTCTTTTAAACATTTTTGAAAAATTTTGACACATGGCGAGGAAACATTTTACAGCACACTTCCATACATACAATGCAAATACATTACAGTTTCACAAAGCGATACTAATCCTCACTGCATTTGATGTAACTTATAATTTTTATTTTTTTCTATTTTATTTTATTCATAATGCTGGTCATAAACAACTAATTTGTTTCCATGACTCATTAATAAGTCATCATCCACTGTTTAACAAGCACTGTCTTAAGTTATGCTGTAATGGAACCTCATGGCACTGATGAACTGAAGTCAAAATAGTTTGGAAAAACCATATTTACCTTTACCTCTTGTCTTAAAGGTGATGTTTTGAGAACTCTTTTAAATTATTGTGTATAAAGGCCAATATGTTGGAGAGCTTAACCACCTTGCCCAGGGTCACATGCAGGTACCTGGTAGAGCTAGGATTCAAGTCCAGGAAAACCACCTTTAAAATTCTTGTCCTCTACAATAACTTCCAGGGAGGTAATATTCATTATCTGGAATTTGTTACCTGCTATGTAGGACATATGTAAAGAAGGTGCTATACTTTTTCTTTTTTTTTTTCCGCTATAAATGAGTCTTCCTGACTACTAGGGTGACTTTGAATTGGGGAAAGGGCAATGATATAAACAGGGCAACGAACTTGGTGAGGAGCCTGACACTCAACTTGCCCAGAGCCTCGAATCTGCATTCTGAGACGCAAAACAAAAATTCCAGAAAATAATGGCTAGTCATGTAATGATCCTCACTACAAAATTATGAGTCATTTTCTCAAACAGTAATCTGCACAGAGACAAATAAACTTGGTGTAAACATGCTTATCCACAAAATATTGAGTACAATTTTGTAAAATCTATAAATGCGCAACTATCAATTTTATAAACAGTACCAAAAATTATGATATCATGAAAATTTGTTAGCCTAAGAAAGGACTCAGAGAAACAGCAAGGCTGAATATCTGAGTTTTCCTAATTGCTTTGAAAATCAAAATTATTTCTCTAAAATTTTCTAGTACAAAAATACCTGATCTCTAATTTTTGTTAAAAAAGTGACACATTTTAATTGTATTCCTCATTTACATAAAATTATTCCAAATGACTGATTCTTTCCTTCTTTTAATTACAAACCAAAGTTTACTTTGATATGTAAAATCCAAATTGAACAAAATTCATTATCTAGGAGTTCACAATTTTTAAATCTCTGTATTAATCAACTGTAATATTTTTGACAGTGGGTACAGTCCAAAGAGACATGATTCTCTATTACAAATTTTCCAAGGGAAAAACCCAATGAGCTTGATACAGAGTATAAAGAATTTAAGCTGGATATAAGGATGAGTTTCTCAGTATTATTTCACAATAAGATATTGTGAAAGTTCCTTCTCAAAAGATCTTTACAAATCACGAATCTGCCTAGACTCAGGTAAGCACTACGTAACTTCTTAGTGTTTCTTTTAATATTATGTTTTCCTTCAAATATTCCTGCAATTTTGATGGTTATTTAAGATACATTCGAGTGGGCTAAGTGGAATAAAAATCAAAATGGAGTAAAGAGTAAAATATCTCCTAATATTCGTGTCGTTTTTATTCATAAATTATTAGGTAAGACTAAAAATGCTGTTTTTTATGTAAAAAGAATAATACAATAAACAAGACCACATTGATGGAATTACTGTGCCTTAAAAATAAAGCAAAGATTCTTGTAAGACCACTTTAGCTTGTTGTTATTTCAATGCTTTGTTCCTTCATGTATTCATCAAAGAAGCACTATCCCTTGCTATTAATGTTTCCCTTTGATATGAGTGAGGTTGAGCTGCGGCATGCATACCATATTTCCCCCAATATTAGTTTGATACAGAAGTTGGATAGATGCTTGCATAACTAATACAAGTGGCTGTTACTATGTATTTTCCTTCTTTATTACATTTTCAGAATCAAAAGGAGATAAGCTCTTACAGCAGCCATTGTTACCAATATCAAGGAGACACACAAAAGATATGTGAACAAAATGAAATTTGAGATGTCAATAGGAGACACACTGTTGTAGGAAGGTACCAGATAATTAAATTTAAGAAAGAGCGTAAATTTTAGACTTCTTATAATACAATGTGATATGGCAGACACAGATAAGAATTTGTACTTAAAAACACATGCAGATGTCGACTCACATTGTCTTTTCTATAATAGAACAAATGGAACAAAGTAACTGTATAGAATGACATTGTAAACCAGATAGTCATGATTTAAATGTCAATGGATTTCTTGGGTTATAGTTTTTAAAGTCAAGAAAAAATTGCAGTAATAGGAGAGTTATGGCAAGAATATTTTATCATATTACCTACCATATTTACCTTCTCCTCATCAGAGATTATGACCTTTTTGAGGACAGAGGCCTCTGTCTTTTATTTGCTTCTGATACAGTGTCTGGTATATTGGAGATTCCCAGAAACAAGTGAACAGTTAGTATGTACTAAACCCCCTCAGAGGTTGCTGGTGAATGGCAGTATTCACAGGCCAATTAACACTTTTACATGCAAAGCTCATGTTCAAGTAATATCCAATAATCCTTTTACTAATGGTATGCAAACCCAGATACTTATTTTCTGAAATTGAGTTTCTTCCACTTTCCTGTGAAATTTTCTAAGCTCTTCTATAATTTTACTTGTCCTATTTATGATTCTTTAACAGGTCTATCTTCCTTCAGGCTCCTAAATTCTCTCTGTTTCTTCCAGTAGCTGTATAAAATGAACATTATATAGATAAGGTGAAGATATCATGAGTGCATAGAGGGCATATTTTTGGTAACATCGTCTGGTCCTGATTTTAAATACCATCTATAAGAGGATGCCTATTGTAGCAGCCAGGGGTGGTTACCTTCCCAATGCATCCTAGCTTTTTGTTGATGACAGAACCTCAGTCCAGGACATTACTCACACTTGTCCTATCAAATTTATATAATATCCTTCCCTTTCACAAGGGATAGAATAGAGATGGGCATTTGATGTAGCTCTGGAGGAAGACATTAGAGAAATCTGTTGGCAGTTTTCTGGAAAAGATTTTTTTTTCTCCAATCAGAAGACAGAGCTAACTTTAAAAAGAACCCTGTTCTGCTGCACAATTCTCTTTCAGTTACTCTGCTTTCTCTGTTGCCAGGTGAGAACATGATTCTTGAGATTGCACAAACACTGGCGGCACGGGAGATAGGCCAAGAGACACTCACAGAGACTGACCCAAGCCTTTGATACCAATTATCTGCTGAATAGACCCTGGGACTCTCTAGACTTAGATTTAAAAAATAAACATAATACAGTGACATAACAAATGTCAGTAATATTTAAGCAACTTTTAGTAAGGTACTCTTTAATTTGCTGTTGAGAGCATCTTACTTAACACAAATCTTAATTTGATATCTCCATCCCAGTTGTTTTCCTTGAGGTCCAGCCTGCCATATCTAACTGCCTATTTGACATCTCTTGGAAGTCCAATAATAACCTCAAATCTAATATAATACACAAAATTTGTTTCCTTCTCCCTTCCCTGATCCTGTTTGAGTCTTCCCTATCACAGTAAATGGCTTCATCAAGACATTCAAGGCAAAACCCTAAGATGATTATTTTGATTATTCCTTCTCTCTTATTCCTTATATTCAATCCACCAATATGTCATGTAGATGCTACTTCTAAATTATGTCTAAAGTCTATTAACTTCTCATCATTATATACCCATGAGCCTAATCAAAACTACCAACTATGGTAGCTACCTCACCTGGATGACCACAATAATTTCCTTCTGGCTTCTCTGCCTGTACTCTTGACACCTAAATATTCTCTACAAATATTTGTGGATGCTGCCACCTCCTACAACTACTATCTTATTTCTCTATTTTTTTTCCTGTATTTAAGAGCCTCAAATTTGTAATCTGTATCTACTGCTTCCATTAATTCTTTACCTACTTCCTGACTTTTAATAATATGAGCTTTTTATTTTCACCCTCTTACTGAAGTTTTCCTTTGTGAGATTTTAAGGACAGTTTTCTTACCAAATCCGATGGAAGCTTCTCTCTCTTTATTTCTTTACTGTCTTTAGTGTATTTGATTCTGTGGACTGCCTCTTACATCTGAAAGTTATTTCCTTCCTTGGTTTCTCTGATCTTTCACAAGGTCCTAATTTTTCCCTAACCTACTGAGGCACGGCCTATAAGATTATTTAAGTGTGGCTACCTTGGGCTGTTGCCTCAACAAAAGTCGACATCATGCAAAACACTGAGACCAGCATCTTCTTGTTTCTCTTTTTAAGCACTGCTTCACTCTTCAGGAGGGTGAGATATGTTCTCTACCCTCTGTCCCCAAGGCCTAATGCCTTTGACCTTCTGGCACCTAACTTTCTCAGGTGCTTCCCATTTACTTTGAGACTTCTGGCTATGGCCATGAACTGGGGAGACTCTGCAATGAGTAACAGTCTGAGAATCTTAGAATAGTTTCCTAAATTAGTTTGTCTTCCTTTTAAAACAGCCAAATTGACTAGACTATATGTGAGAAGGAAATTTTACTGATTTCAATTAATCTTCTTTGTCTTACCAGACTACTATCGAAGATTGTAACAAGCAGGGGAATTTTAAACATTAAGAGTTCTGAATAATTTACAAACTAGATAACAAATCCTTGAATCTTTAAATTAGTCAAGCAGTCATACTAGATTTTGTTGGCAAGTATATAATGAATAAAAACAATGTTTCTAAAGATTAATAAATAAATAAATATTCTCTACAGAAACTGGGATGAATTTTCACAATAGTCAATTATATTGTGGCCTTTCCCTATTGAAACCCCTCCAAAGACTTCCCCTTATGCTAGATCGAAATCCATACTCTACCATTTTTCACAAGGCTCTGCATGATTTGGTTTCCACTTAAATCTCTGACTTCTTATCTCTGAGTATGTCCTTTCACTCACTAGACACTGACCTCTGTCACTGTGTCAGGTTAGTCCTTATATCTGCAATGCTCTTGCAGGAAACACTGTCAGGACTCTTTCCTTCACTGCCTTTGGGGTTTTACATAAAGTCACTTTCTCAATGAGGTCATCTATGAACAACCTAAGTAAATTTCACACTCATGTTCACGTTAAATGCTCATTTTCTCCTTGGCACATACCACTAACATAATTCACATTATATATATATATATATATATATATATATATATATATATCTTGTTTATTGTCTATTTCTACAATATAATGTAAGCTCCATGATGCCAGGGATTTGGACTATTTTTCTCACTCTTGTAGTCCCCCAGCATCAAGTATAATGCCTAATACGTCATACATATTTAAAAAATATTTGTTGCAGGAGTGAATTAATAAGCAACAGACTAAATTAAGGATGGCGACAAGTCTGATCTCTTGACCACATAGAATAGTCCTCAGAACAGTAAGTGTTAGTTGAATAGATGAGTAGTTCATAAGAGAAGGGAGAACATCCCTCCATAGTTCCATTACCCTTTTCACCTGAAATGGTAGCTTATGGGCTGGCTTTTGTTGAGGCATTTTGCATCTGTGTTCATGAGAGAGATATTGGTCTGTAGTTTTCTTTTCTTGTAATGTCTTTGTCTGGTTTCAATATTAGTGTAATGCTGGCCTCATAAAAAGAGTTAGTATTTTCTCTGCTTCTGTCTTCTCAAAGAGCTTGTAGAGAACTGGTATACTAGATGTAGTAAATGTTGGATAAAATTCATTGGTGAATCCATCTGGGCCTGATATATGCTGTCTTTTTAGGGTTTATTTTATATGTCCTTTTTTGAGAGAGAGAGAGAGAGAGAGAGAGAGAGAGAGAGAGAGAGAGAGAGAGAGTTTCACTCCATTGCCCCAGGTAGAGTGCAGTAGCAAAGTGAATATCAAATGGTAACTGTGCATGCAGAGTACTGTGACCTCAAGTAAGGTTTTATATCCCAAAAAAGAGAGGGAGCAGGTACATTCAGAGTCCTTCTCATAAAAAAAGAGAGAGAGAGAGAAGTAGCAGGGACAGGTCATGTATAGCCTTTTGGGTTCTAGTAAGGACCTTATACACTGATTGCCATAAGGATATATTGATAATTACATGATATATAGAGAGCTGAGTAAAAAAAAAAATGAGCATACATTCATTGATTCAGCCTGAAACTTTGTGATTCTTTCTTTTTTTTTTTTTCCTATATCATGAAAGAGTCTAATTAATTATGTTCTGAGCATATCCTATGAGGGTCTTTGCCCAACATGTGACCTCGTGAGCCCATTAGCCTCAGAGTAGTCCTTCTATGTGAAAGATGTATTTTTTTGTCTAGGAAAAAAAGCACCACTTCAAATAAAAATATAATTGACGAATGCCTATTTTGTTTGGAGAGCACACAGACTCATTAAAAGAAATGCTCATCATGTTCAGAAAAGGCTGCCTCCACATTTGTTTTCGTCACAATGGCACAATGCCGTCACGGTGTTTGTTGAGGAATGCTTCCTGGTGCATAAACTGGCTCTAAAGACAGTTCCAAAGATGCAGTAACAAAATGTTTTAAACAATGGAAGCATTTCTGAAATCTAAGTTGACTACAGTGAAGGATAGTGCTCATTGGGATATATATTTCAGTACATGAGCCTTTTTTTAAAAAAAAACAGTTTTATTATTTCATGGTCATGCTTCATAAAATTTTAGTATTTTTAGATTCTGCATTGTGACAATTTTTAATAAGAAATACCAGAAACATTGAGGCAGTTTGCCATCTATTTTCTGAGACTGACAATGCTGATGATATTTTTGGAAAGAAGAAAGATATGTATCTAATCCTTCATGTGTATATGGAGAACAACATTACGGTCCAGAATTCCATTACAGAGACACATATAAGCAGATAGATATTCTGTTTCACGAACTAAATTTCAGTGTCCATGCTGAATAAATGAATGATTTACATTCCATGAACTAAAATATGTAGTTTCAGAACATGAATGGAAAGGCTTTCTTAATGTGGAAGAGTAATTTTTCCCCCATCAGGAGAAATCTGAATTTCATTATAGATAAACAAGAATTGTTAGTATTAGAAAGTAAATAATCTTTACTCTGCAGATGTAATTATTAATTAACAAATATTTTTAATTTTTAATTTTTTAACAATAAATTAAAGACAAAGGAAATTTTCAGCCACTACATGTGTTAGCTAAAATATTGCAAAAATTGTAACTATGAAAGAAATTATCATTGTTTCTTTAGAAAAATCTACGACTTGGAAAAGAATTTTTGGAAAATCCAATAGATTTCCTTAAACTATCATGTTCTAAGGCATCAGAGATCTGCAAACTAAATGGTATGTGAGATATATATAAAAAGAAATAGAATAAATGATAGCAAGGAAAATTCAAGTTTATGATAAACACAAAGATTAGGTCAGATTTATGCACATAAATCATTTTCCCTATTCATGCTATTCGGAGTCTATATAAAGAGAACATTTGACAACTAAAATAAACTTGAAGCATATTGACCCTAAATCAGTTTAAAAAGTCTTATTCAAGACTCTAAATTATAAAACTAAATTATAAAACAGAATTTCCTTACATTTACACCCAGAAGTTAACCAGCAGTATATAAAACGTCCCAATATATTTAGCATTAAAAGTCCTTAAACAACATAAAGAATTTATTATCATGTCTTCTACTTGGAATGTGCCCATTGATACAAAGGAGGTTCCTGAGGAATGGTGACCAGGTGACTCTAGTCTATCCCTGGAGGAATGCTTTCTTGGATGCTATCAGAGAGTGTGCATTTCTCCTCCTATATAACATTGAAATAACCACTGAACCCAAAGGATTAATCTGGTCATTCTATGTACTCAGCTACGATCTTGAGGGGGAGCTGTTTTAAAAAGAGAATATATTCCTCTAAAAGATCTTTTTTTGGACTCTCCCTTGCTCAATATGAATGTAATAAGGAACTCATAAAATAACTTATCACCTAAAAATTGTGATATTGTAAGTATGGTTTCAATACTTATCTATAAATATGTGAGAGTTAAGAAATAATACAATGGTGTATTTCTCCATATTCAGGCAGAATTGTATTTAAATTTTTCACAAAAGAAAAACTGTCTTTTAAAAAATATTCAAGAACATATTTTAGCATTCTTCTCTCACTGTATCATTTCATCCATCATCCTTTTCTACAATTTTAGCAAATTTCTCTCTTTTTGGTCCTCAGTGTACAATGTTTCTTGTAATGGTATTTATTTATTTTAAATCCACATTTAACATTTCTTTTTTTTTCTCATTTTAGCATCTTGGAACTTCATTCTTTTCTTACAAGGTTATGTCACAAACAATAAATAACTACGGTTTTGTTCGTTTATCTTTCTTTTAATTATTTTTCAGTTGTAGGATCTAAATTTGAACACAGGTCTCTAAGAAAGTTATCCAGGATTATTTTTGTTATGTTTCTATATGAATACCTTAGAATAATGTTTATTTTTAATAGTATCATATTGCCAATTTGTCAGTTATGATGAACCAAAAACTCCATCTAATTTTCTGTATATTTGATAGCAAATTTTAATTCATCTTTATCAGTGTCTTTCTTACATGAATATAAACTTTTAATATATTTCTATTAAATTTCATCTTTTATTGTTTTCTAATTTATAGTCATATTAATAAATAGAAACATTAGCTTTAAGAAGTAAGTAGAATGAGAATACTGTGATGGTTATATTCCATTGTATTGCTACGGTGCTCTGAATTTTTAATTATATTCATAAATTCTGTCCAGGGTATTAGAAACCATCACAGGTATATGAAGGGTTATAATTGGTTTGTGAAATTTTTTAATCTATTAATAATATAAGAGGTAGTAAAGTGACTTATACAGATTTCTTAGTAATTGTCTTAGTAATTTGTCTTAGTAGTTAGTCTCTTTCTAGAAGCTCTTACATTTTTGTACTAGGTAAAAGCACATTCTTGATAAAATACATGTTCTCTGCATTTTGGTGAAACCCTGGTTGTAAATATTTAAGTGTGAAAAATTGTTATCCTTGGATTCAATGAACTAAAAAGACAGTATCATCAATGGAATATTGACTAAAGACCAAATTTGTTACTGTCATATCTTTATGTATCAAATATTTGAAATTTTAATGATGTCAAAGAGGTGCCCTTTTGACAGCTAGTTAAGTGGCCTGAAATATAGAAATGTTACACGGCCCTGATCAAATGATCAACTAAACTCTTACATTTCCATTCCTCTTAACAGCAACTTCAAATGTGGAATCTTCATGTTCCCCTAAGATTATCCTTCTAGTTCTGGAACCATCATTAGATTTAACCTATCGCATTTTCAAGGGCACGTCCAGACATTTAGATGTGTACACGTGTACATGCCTATCCTGCTAACTAATATCCTGGAACAATGTGAAAAATTTATAATCAATTTAGTAGCTAAATCTTTATATCATCTTTGTGCCAAGTATACATAGTAAGTATAGAATGGTTAAGCTACAGATCCTGGAAAAGGTTGCTAATTGGAGTAAGCTCTTGCCAGATAGTTTATTATCATTGACAACTTAATACGGAAGATTTATTTTGATGTGTCAGAAAAGGACACTTATTCACTGGAAAATGTAATCAAGAAAAATCACGGGATAAGAAAAGATGCCTTTGAGGCCTGAGCTATGGGGTATTTTATTCCATAATGGCCATACTGGAGCCACTCTGGTATTACTTGTGCCTAGCTATATGGATTAGACTTCCCAGGCAATTCATCTTATCTACTATGGAAATTTATTCATTTCTTTGTCCCTTCCACTTAAGAAAATGGAAAGCCTTAAAAGAGTTAAAATAAATGGATCAGATTAATTTTAGTGCATGGACCAGGGAAGAACAGGAGACAAGGACAGATGGAAAGAAATCTAAGTTTGGGAAACCTCATCGAGCAAGTTTCTGTGTGAAGATAACTGATGATAAAGCACTGGTCACACAATTTTGAAGCATCACTTCAAAGGTTTGGGGTGACAAAATATTCGAGAAATTCACACAAGGATGTGAGGTGATACCATCGTCAATTTATTAAGCCCAGGTTTTCACAGTAGTCTTTGGAAGCTTCCAAATAGAGTTTGAGATAACTCAACACAGGCATTGACCCTTCCTGTCCTAAGACTGTTTGAATGTTGGCAGCACTCCATTTTATCCTTTGCTTTTGTATCTTGATAATGGAATGGAAAAGAGGGTGCTTTCCATTTTAAAATCTCTCTAAACAACTATTTTCAATGGAAGATGAACCATTTTTCCCAAGTGGAATTTCTAGAGTTAAGAGGGATTTTAGAAACTTACAGCTTCTGTTATGTCTCAACATAAATACTAATAGATATTCTTTTAGACTTTCATTTTACTGAAAATTAAAGGTGATGAAGAATTATGGGTCATTTTTCCAGGATGTTTTTCTAATTTCTTGCTTCTTATGCCACAGATTAGCCTAGTAGTGAGGCTTAGGTAAAATCAATAAATGCTTACAGGTCTTCATTTTGAATTTGTCAATTTTTCTTCACTTTGAATGAAGAATTTCAATCATGTGAAGATAGTTCTGTTTGTTTTTCCACCTCTAACAATTATTTTTTAAGTTAAGTAGAATTGATGGGGCTTCTTCTGAAGGCTGCTAAGATTTCCTTGAAGTCCAAATAATAGATAAATAAGACATACTTTCTTATTTGGGCCTTATTCCCTGGGATATCCACACACCTAGCCCTCCATCCGTAGGTACAGATGCCACTTATTCTTTCCAACTGCCCAAATTTAATGAACAGAAAATAAAGAGAAATAGTAAAATATTAAATACTAAAATGCAAATACAAAGAAATATTGTTTGTGTCCTATTGTCTGGGCTAAAAGTAATAAAATTTGCATAGTGCCTAGTAGATATTTAATAAATATTTGGTAAATTAAGTAAACAACTGTTAAGAGTAAAGGCAGTAAATTGCTCAATTGGCTCACTTGAACGGTTGATGCTGAACTTTTTGAAAGACACAAAAGGTAGAATTCTTTAGAAAGTGGAGTGCAGTAAAGCCTTGAGTGGTGAGACTCACTAGTTCTCTCTGCATTTCATTTCCTGATGCTCAATGAATTAACCTTCGTGTTCACTATCTCTGCTTAACTATTTCCTCTACACATCTGCTTTCTAAATAGACACGTAACTACATAGTTGTCTACTCATTTTAAAAGAACTGAATAAACCAGTTCTTCTGAATTATAAATATAATTATTAATGAGCATCTTTTCTATTTAATAACTAGTCCAATGCTGCTTGGCTCCCCAAACTTGAGATCATTTTGCCTCTCACTGTCTAACTCTATGCATCATCTCTTCCCTCCATCTTCTTTTCCTCTGCTCGGGAGAACACTACTTGTTATAACCCCTTTCTCTGTGTTTTATAAAAATATCTTGCCCTCTCTTTTAATTTCTCATTTATTATCAAATTTTCTTTCCTTTAGCATCACTATTCCAAGAAAATAAATAATTTTAAAATATTTTATTGAATTGATTTAATTTTTATATACATATAGTATCACTTTCTACTATTCTTCACTTCAAATGTCTAGCTTTACAAATCATATGATTTGACTATAATTTTGCGGTTTCCAGAAAATTGAATCTGTGCATTATTTATAGCATTGTTTCTGTGTGAAAATGTATTGTGAGTCCCAAATACTTAACACACAAACAAAAGTTTTGAAACACAACCCAATTGAAGTTAGTGCCTGCCTATACTTTAATTAAATGTAACCTTTAAAACTAGCTGGAAAACCAAAGATTTTTTGATTTATAAAAGGATTCTTACAGGTTTAGAAAACAATTTAAATTATTCCAATCTTTTCAGGACATATTTATTTTACGAAGTAAATTAATCTACAAACTTAAGATTTTGACCGTTTTTCCTGTTTTAGACCCTGTCTCCATGGAGTCTGCCATGCAGGAAGCAAGAATTAATTTTATGGGTCAGACATTCTCTGTAGTTTTTCTGTTAGAACTAATGTTGCTTTTTGTTCTCTTTCAGTGCCTGAGGTAATGACAACATCTGTCTTTTCAGGGTTCAGAAGACAATTCTTTATCCCCTAACTCTCACTTAAGTGTATACTTTAAGTAAGTTTAGAGTTTGATATATCAATTAGCAAACAATGTCTAACTTGTTTGCACTAGAAATAAAGCTGTGAGAACATTCTCTCACTAAGATTAGATTATATAGAGATGTTCATTTATGAAAACATGGGGAAATCCCAGCCCAAAACATTCAACTTAGTTGTGCCAATAAAGTATCTTTTGAAAGTAAGATACCCATAGGAGTTGTCTCAGTGGGAGCCATAACAAAAGGACAGGTTGGAATTCTTAAATAAGTGGTGTTTATTAGACATATCAAATGTTAAAAGATAGATTTGTTATTTAGAACACTTTGTAAAACTAAAGATTGAAATGTGAAAATAATGAATTGTACAAATTATGAATTTAGTACCTTTTACTATTATAGAGATCATTCATTATTTGGCAACTTTGGGAAGCTTTTAAATTAACAGACACCCATATTCTTGACATCTTTAATTAACAATAAATATTGAAATTTTAATTTCAAAATGTTTAAGACTCAGAGGGAAAATAAAATGAACAGTCTAAAATGTTTTGTGCAGTCTTAGGAAATATAAATATGTAGAAAAAACTGAAATCCAAATTTAATTTAATTTCAATGTTTTTCTTTTCTTTTTTTTTCTTTCAAAATTTTAAGGGGGTACAAATGTTTTTGTCACATAGATAGCTTTTATAATTCTTAAGTCAGGACTAATAGTGTGCCGATCACCTGAATAGTGTTTCAATGTTTTCATTTTTTATATCAATTTTATGTCTACAGTTTTACATTTTCCTATCAGTTATTTTCTCACTCTCATGTTGTAGATCAGTGGTTCTTAAGCTTTGGAGTGTATTGTAATTACCTGATACACATATTTAAAATGCTGGTTCTAGCTTTACGAAACAATGGTGATATAGCACCTCTTGTATACTCCTGGATAGAGCTGGAACGCA
>RJWJ010005647.1:30000-67043 GCA_004363605.1 Indri indri | reverse complement strand
TATCAAAATTAATGTCTTTTTAATTTCCTGATTGGTTGGAAAATATTGATTTTCTTACCACAGAGTACCAAATATATAATAAGAATTAATTTTTCTGTTTTGATGGAATTCTAGTTTTTCTCTATATCCATTTCTTTTAATCTAAAAATTAAAATAAAAGTTAAATGTCCTGAAAGCCCACAGTTGTAACAGCTAACTAGGTAGTTGTAATAACTAGTTAGGTGTTGGAACATACTATAGCTAAGACTATTATGCCCAGAAATGCCATCATGTAATTCCATTATTATTACTATATAAAGATTATGGTTTGGAAAATTTAAATGTTGACTTTTTCCTTTAAAAGCAGATATTGGAGTTGTAAAAAATAATGGGCAGGATTTTTTTTTTTTCTTGTCGAAGAAATACTTTATGAATTTTGGATTTTGGACTCAAGTAGAGTTTTGGGGAAAAGTATAGTATGTAGAATTTGTTCTTATTGATTCTGCTGTTGAAGGTTTTAATATAATTATTGTCTGAATTGCTACTAAACTCCTTTTATCTCAGTTCCCTTGAAAAACATCAGCTGCTCCTTCCTGCTGACCTTGGTCATCTTCCTCTGTACATTATGTTGGAATGTGATTTATGGACACCCAGCGGAGAAGTGGTAAAGTTCAGTCTGCCAAACATAGAGAACACTGGTTGTGGTTGGGCCACACAGTATGGATGGAATTGCAATAGTCTCTTCTCACTATATGTTCAGTTCTGTCTTCAGAATGGGAAGAAGTCATCACTTCTAAAAGTATCAAATGGATTTTTAGATAAGATTATTTAGTAAGATTTCAGATAAGCCTGAGTAGTTACAGATATGTTACCCATCATATGCGATATAATTTTCGTAGAAAGGAAACATTTGCTCTTCTTATTACTAGACCTATGAGAGGTTTTCATAGGGAGAAAACAAGAGTATGGACAGGGCCAACATAATTGGCAGTTGATAGATTCAACATAGAAATTTTTGCTTCAAAATAAACTACATAAAAAATTGGGGAGTTGTTTCTAGTAGTCACAAAAAATTTGAAATAACCCAGACGTCCATTGATACCATTTTTGAAGAGCTCAAAAATAAACCAGACTAGCAATGTGTTATTTAAGGATCCATACATACATGGTAAAGGTATAAAATAAAGTCAGGGGAAAATGGTATTATTCAGCATTTGGCTGTTTCTCAGAGAGGAGGCAGTGGGATGAGAGGGGGAAGTCACACAGAGAGCTTCACAGGATACTTTGTCTACCCCGGACATTACATCTGCTCTCAGGTTGGTATCAAATATCATGTAATGAAGACACTCTTAAGATCAGATTTAAAAGGCAACTTAATAATTGTTTACTTTATGGAGAATCATAAATATACACTTATGAGGTGAATAAAAAAAAGTTCACAGCATTGTGTGAATAATTATTTATATCTTTCTGGCTATTTAAGAGTTATTTCAGTAGAGTTATGTAAATAAGTGTTATGGAAAGTCAGCCATTATGTGGAGGTTTGTCTCATTTGGACAAAAAGGGCTGAAAATTGCTAATTCCTTCATAGGGCAATAAAAAATTATTCTCAATCTCACAGGATGATTGTAAAGATAAGATATAATAAATGATTTAGAAAAAAACTGTAAAATATAAATGTGTTAAAACATAAGGTTTCAATTTTTGATCTTTCCTATTCTCATATTCTTTCTAAAACACGGCTATTTGATATTGAGGGGCCACAGCGTTTCTGCTTTGCTTGAAACTGTCTTCTTGCCTTTGCCTATGTGCTTGATTTTAGTAATTGAACTCATATATTTGTTTTATGTTAGTTACTTTAACATCCTTTCTCCATCAAGCCCTTTGGGAAAACACAACAAAACACTGCAGGTGGTAAGGATATACAAGGAATATCAATATACATAAATAAGCATTCATCGTAGATGAGAGTCCAGTTTTGCCTAATTTAGGAAACTGGTCTCATGGTTATTCATCACTTTGGATGTCTGCTGCAGCATCTGACTCCATCTCTGCTGAGAAGCCTGCCTTATATAAGGTGTCTGTATTCCTTTGCTAACTCTGTCTGCATCTGTATGTAAGCAGCCTAGGATTTCTGGCGTGTCTCTCCTTTATCAGGTGGTACATCACTCTAACTGAAATACAGTCATATGTCGCTTATTGACAGGGACATGTTCTGAGAAATGTGTCATTAGGCGATTTCATTGTCGTGCAACCATTGTAGAGTGTACATACACAATCCTGTTGATCTTAGGCTACAAACCTATACAGCATGTTACTGTACTGAATATTCTAGGTAATTATAATGCAATGGCAAATATTCCTGAATCTAAACATATGTAGTCATAGAACAGGTGCAGTAAAAATAAGGTATAAAAGATAAAAAATAGCACACCTGGATAGCACTTACCACGAATGGGGCTTGCAGGACTGGAAGTTGCTCTGGGAGAGTCAGTGAGTGAGTGGCAAGTGAATGTGAAGGCCTACTATGTTAACTGTACACTATTGTAGACTATAAACACTGTATACTTAGGCTATACTAAGTATATAGAACTTTTTTCTTTCTTTAATAATAAATTAATCTTAGCTTAATATAAGTTTTTTACATTATAAAACTAATTTTTTAAAAAGTTTAACTCTTTTATGATAAACTTAGCTTAAAACACAGACATATTGTGTAGATAGACAAAAATATTTTTCCTTATATCTGTATTCTTATAAGAATATTCTTTTAGTTTCAAAATTATTTATTTTTACTTCTTAAACTTTTTTTTTTGTTTAAAACTAAGACACAAAGGTATTAGCCTAGGCCTCTGCAGGGTCAGGATCATTAATCACTGTCTTCCGCCTCCATATCTCGTCCCACTGGAAAGTCCTCAGGGGCTGTAACACACCTGGAATGGTCAGCACTACGATAGCAGTGCCTTCTTCTGGACGCCACCTGAAGGACCTGCCTGGGGCTGTTTTACTGTTAACCTTTTTGTTACAAGTAGAAGGAGTACACTCTAAAATAATGGTAAGTGTAATATAGTAAATAAACCAGTAACATAGTCGTTTATTATCATTATCAAGTATTATATACTGTTCACAATTCTGTGTAGTAGACTTTTAAATGTTTGGTAGCGCAGTAGTAAGAGTATCCCCATCAACATGTCAGCAATAGACTGTGCTACAATGTTAGGATGGCCACGAGGTCACGAGGTCACCAGGTGCAATGGGAATTTTTCAGCTCTCTCATACTCGGTGACACCGCTGTCATATGTGTGGTTCACTGTTGACTGAAATGCTATTATGTGGCACATGACCATACATAAATTTTTTGTTTTGTTTTGTTTTTTTTTCACATCTGTTTGTTGGTCTTTCCATTCATTTAATTTATATACGGATAGATAGATAGATAGTTATTCCCTTCCCTTTTTCTTTTCATTTCTTGTGGCACTGGAAGACATATCATTAAAAAGTAACTATTCGCCTACCTAAAAAGAAACGAGCACCGTGATTCCACTAAAGGTACTTTGCATCCTATCATTTATTGAGGAGAATCGAACAGTATTCATAATACAGAATGAATTCCTTATGATTTGTAGAATATTTGCCTGAGAAAAGGAGAGAGTGTGAAATGTGCTACCTTATTTCCTTGTATTGACTTGACTCAGTTGCTGCAGGGTTAACTGTCATTAAATACAACCAGTGAGTGTTTTCCCTGCATTTTTTTAAAAGTTAGGTTCCATAAACTGTAAGTCTGATATGTTATTAAATTGCTAAAGAAAATATCTAAGCTTAACAAAATTTCAAACAACTGATTCCGCCTTACATACATGGCGCGCGCGCGTGTGTGTGTGTGTCAGGGTATTCATCATGAGTTTAGTTCAAAGTATAATTAAAATAAGAATACACACGGAGTGTCTCTACTTATGTTAATCCTTTAATTATCATTATTTTAAAAAATTACCTGGTTGAATTAAAAACGATGTGGTATAGAATACATTTTTTGTCAATTTGTAAATTGAAGACAGAGTTAATAATTGTTTTTAAATTTTATTTATTCATAGTGGCTAACCAGAAATATCTCTAAGAAAGTTTTATATGTAAAAATAAACTGAGCTTTGTAAACCTAAGTCATGAACGTCAGCGTCTCTGTTCTGGTTTGGCGATGCTATGTGGAATTCCGAACAGGCACTGGTTTCGGTGCTGGTTTGCTGAAGTGCAGCACGAGGCCCATGCTCGGCAGCATTAGCAAAGCTCACATTGTCATCTCTCAGCTAAGAGATCAGTATATTGTATATTAATAATGAAGGGAAATTTCATAGTGGAACCACAAAAAAAAACTAACACATGCTTTGAGGAGAGAGTAACATAAAATAAGTCACTTCATATATTTATATACACATATATATTTTTGAGTAAAATTTTTAAATGAATCTAAGTGAAGTTTAATGGCTTCTAACATTGCAGAATTTATCAAAAACTCACCAGCTGGGATTTACACAGTGAATATTTAAATGTTTTGGTTTTAGGCTTATAAAATCTTTTAGGCATTAGAAAATTAAAATGTTACTTGGTTATTTAAAAAATATTTTTAGTGTGTTTGTAAATATGGGAATATGTTCAACTATTTTAATGCTATGAAGTTTCTTTTCTTAGGTTAAATTTTTGTGATCAGGCATTTACAATGTTTGTAAATATTAAAAATTATGTTCAATAATTTTTACACAGTAAGTTTTAAGATTTGGTCAATTTGTTTCAGGGTTGCCAACATATTAAAATTATGTCATTCCCCCTCCTCTCATCTACAATAAGTAGTTAAATCTCTGAGGACTTCTAATATATATTTGGCCAGCAATGATCAGCAAAAGCTTAAAAAGGGTTTTTCTATTCAAGACATGATTATTTGAACAGCCTTCTTGCCACCAAAATTATATATTACAGGTTTAATTTAAAATCAGCTGACATATCATTGCTGCATGTTTTTATTTAAAAACAATTTATGAAGTTTTAATTTAAAGTAGTTTATTAATATGAATCAGATTTTTATTCTGCTTCAGTTTTATCCCCTTTGACTTTAAAAGCTAAAGGGAAAAATTTCTTTCTATGACTTTCAATCTATAGAAAATGAAAAGAATTTTAATTTTATGGCAGCAATCATAAACAGTACATTAGGTTTTCTATAATAACATGTACCATTAAAAGACTTCATTATGGCAGTGTCCTATAATCTTTACATCACGATGAGGAAGAAAGTACATTATTAAGTATGAGAATTTTATGACAATTTTACCTGTTGTGGGCCCTGTCGTGTCAAAAGGATAGTACAGTGACTTCTGGACTTGCTGACAGACACTAGCAGCCACAGTGTCACTGTGTATTATCACCTCGTGCAACTGAAAGCACTCCCTGAAGCCAGTCTGTGTTGCAGCGTCCTAGATGAGGTCTTCATGGGTGCTGACCATAAAAAGTTCATCAAAGTAATGAGGCGAGGAGAGAGCTTGGTGCTCATGGGCAGAGCTCAGCACCAAGGAGTGTGAACTGGCTCCAGCTGTGACAATAAAACAGCAGGTGGCTGCTGTCATTAGGGGTGGCAGATGAGGCAGGGGACTAACATTCAGCCCACAAAACTCTCATTTGTTAGCCATCACCACTGTACCATGCAAAATAGCTTCCATCTCAGTCAATTTTACTTTGCAAAATATTATACATAGCTATAAGAATATTAGAGCTCTGTGTGTACAGGTCTCCTCCCCTCCCCGCTCCTGTCTGCACGGCTCCTCGTGGCTCTGCTCCTCTCCTACCGTCCCTTTCTTTACCTCCTCGGCCTTTCTGCGAGAGACCACTGCTTCGTCAACTCACGCTGAGTGTGACCTGTATTCATTCCAGGGAGGGACTGGAAATTTTGAAAATGATGGTGCCATTTTTGCCCACGTGCTGCAACTATTGCTCAGTATTAGGGGCTGTTTACTATGTAGGTGGTCATAAAACCTACTTGAGGTACTTTTCTTTTAGTTTCCGTACTATCTTTGTCATTTGCTGTGAAGAATTTAGAACCACATTGAAAGGAGTACAGGAAATGTAGGAGATATGTCAGAAAAAATTTCATGGATTTATTGTTTGAGGTGCTATACCACTAATTTCAGAATTTACTGTTATCTGAATAATTTCAGTTTGGAAGTAAAGGATAGTTTGTTTTAATATGTGGGCCTGTGGACATTTTAGTATTAATATATTGTTACAGTTGAACGTACAACAGTTGGCCAAGTCTTAATATCTTAATATCTTATTTGGGGAGTAAAACTCTAAGTAATAGAAAGACCTATTTTTCCTTTATAAAGGAGGGAAAAGAAATTAAAGAAGTATGAGAATAAGTAACTGGAGAAACAAAGCATCTTATTGCAAACTAGAAATGTTAGATTAGCGCAAAATTCTGTCACCCTTTTGCTATTTTCTAAAGCAAAAGAGAGGCCTAAATTCATTGAGCAAAGTAAAATATGGTTAATATATGATCCACTCAATTTATGATAATTTAGATCAGAAATACTACTGATAGTTTAACCTTTGAAGATAATAGGCAGCATCTTGTAGAATGTCTGTTAGTCTTTCAATATTAGTTGGAAGAGATTTTTAAAATTTTTCTCTTTATTTGTTTTGATTTATGTCAGTGTGCATGTGTGAATTCTTACTTATAATTCATTTCCACAATGAATATTTTTGGGTGCCCAAATTTCCCAGTTTGGTCAATGGGAGCCAGTCCATAGTGTCTTCTGTGTTCTTTTGATGTCTCTGTCCTTTTCTGAGCATTTCCTTACTTCTGGCACCACAAGATATTCCAGGCCTTTTATCAGCTCTCTTGTGAAGAAGCTATAGATCCTTCTAACAGAGAATTGTATATATAAATCAAGATCTGGATGCTAGGTAAACTCACTGGTTTTAGTGTTTCCTGTCAGACATCTTCATTTCCTACACAATTGTTTACGAAAACATATTTTCCATTGTATCGCCTTTTAAAAAAATTGAATACTATTCAAAATCCCTGCCATCGTTTTTAAAGTCCTTTGCAATTTGTCTGTAAAAGACCTTTCCAGCCTCATTTTTGCCCACATCTATGCTGTAGCCTCAGCACAGACCCAATGTTTTCAAACTGGTTTACCTTTTCTCATAATTTTCTTCCACCAGGAATGTCCTCCTCCTCACGGAAATCGTGGTTATCCTTAAGTTTTACTCCTGCTTTGAGAGTATCCCAAATTCTTGTAGTCATTACTATATCTTACTTAATCATTTTGCAGTACTTTTGGCCTACAAAACATGTAAGATGTAAAATTGTATCATAATTAATTGCTTTTTTCTGTCATTTTACTGATATGTGATAGGTGAACTATAAAATGAATACTTAAGTGAGTGGTATCCTATGTTCTTTTTCATCTGAGGGAAAGTCATTCACTGTTGAGCTTGATCCATCTGTCAATGATCTGCTTTCTGTTTCTATAGATCTACCTGTTCTGGGCATTTCCTATAGATGGGATTACACAAGACGTGGTATTTTGCATCTGACTCTGTTCAGTGGGCGTGATGTTTCCAAGATTAATCCATGTCAGAGCATGTATCAGTACTTCACTCCTTACTATCTCCTCCTAATCCCACGCTGTGTGGACATTGCACGTTGCCTTTGCCCAGCCATCATCTCATGGGCATCTGGATTATTTCCGCTTTGGGGGTATTATGACTAATGCTGCTATGAACGTTCATGTATAGGTTTTCGTACATGAGTTTCCAGTTCTCTTATGTTTATACCTGGGAGTAGAACTGCTGGGCCTTGTGGTAACTGTGTGTTTAACTTTTTGAGAAGGTGCCAGGTGTTTTCCACAGTGGCTGCGCCATTTCGCATTCTTGCTAGCAACATATGAGTGTTCGAATTTCTCCATAGCCTTGACAAAACTTACTATTGTTTATCTTTTTAATTATAGCCAACCTAGTGGGTTTGAAATGATATATCATTGAGGTTTTGATTTAGATTTCTCTAGAATAATGCTTTTGAGCAATTTTTCATGTGCTTATTGTCTATTTTTGTATCTTCTATGGAGAAATGTATATTCAGATCCTTTGCCCATGTTTAATTTGTATTATTTATCTTTTTATTATTGAATTTTTTAAGTTATTTATGTATTCTGGGTAAAACCCCATACCATATATATGATTTGTAAATATTTTGTTCCGCTCATCCATCACGTTTTCTTTTTATTTTCTTATCGTGTCCTTGGAAACACAAATTTCTTTCTGCAATTTTGGTGAAGTCCTCCCCTCCCCTCCCCTCCTCTGCCTCCTCCCCTCCCCCTCCTTCTCTTCCTAGTTAAGTTTGTCATTTCTGATGATCTTTTAAAATAACTAACTTTTGATTTTGCTGATTTTTCTTATTTTTCTATTTCGTTATTTGTACTCTAGTTCTTATTTTCTTCCATCTGCTTGATTTGGGTTTTGTTGGCTTTTTCTGGTTACTTAAGGCAGATCTTTCCTCTTGTTATTTATTCATTTCATTTATTTTATTTTCTATTTTTTTAATGCTAGTCAAGATTAGCAGTGGGAGTAGAGACTTTCTTCTTTTGAATACAGATGTTTAATGCTGTACATTTCCCTCCATCTACTGCTTAAGCTGTATCCCCTAAGTTTTGGTGTCTTCTATTTTTGTTTCCATTAATTTCAAAGTGTTTAAAAATTTCTTTTGTGTTTTTTTCTTTAATCTGTTGATTTATGAGTTTGTTTAATTAGCACACATTTGTTAGTTCCCAAATATCCTTTTGTTATAGACTTCAAATTGTATTAAGAAATTCTCAAAGAAATAAAGGTATTCCTTGTATGATTTTAATCCTAATAGGTGTATTGAGGCTTGTTTTATGTCCTAACATATGGTCAGTTCTGGAGACTATTCCATGCACACTCAAGATTGTTTTTTATTGTGTGACATGTTCTAAAGATCCCTGTTAGTGCTAGTTGATTTATTCTGTTGTTCAGATCTTCCTTTTCTTGTTTATCTTCTACATAGGCCTATTCCTTATTGAAAGTGTGTTTTTAAAGTCTCCAACTCTTATTGTTGAAATTTTTTTCCTTCAATTCTGTCAGCTTTTGCTTCATGTTTTTTGGGGGCTTTGTTGATAGGTACATGTATGTTTATAATGTTAAGTTTCCTTATGAACTGACCTTTTTATCATTACAAAATGATCTCCTTTTTTTGTCTCTGGTAACAATCTTGGTCTTAAAATCTATTTTGTCTGATGCTAGTGTAGCCACCGAAGCTTTCTTTTGGTTACTGATTTCATGGTTTATCTTTCATCTTTATACTTTAAACTTATTTAGATCTTTGAATCTAATGTTTATCTCTTGTATATAGCATATAATTGGATCATTTTAAAATTCATCCTTTAATTTCAGTCTGAAGGACTACCTTTAGTATTTCTTGTAGGGCAGTTTTGCTAAAGATACTGTCTTTTGCTTTGTGTATCTAGGTATGTCTTCATATCTCCTATGTTTTTAATTACACTCTTTTGCTGATATATAAATTTTTGTTGACAGTTATTTTTCTTCAGTACTTTGAATATTTTATCCACTACCTTCTGGCTTGCATAGTTTCTGAGGGGAAGTTAGCTATTAATCTTATTGAGCATGCCTTATAATGGATGCATAACTTTTGTATTGCTGCTCTCAGGATTCTCTCTTTGGGTTTGGTTTTTTGACAGTTTGACTATGTTGTATCTAGGTATAGCTCTCTTTGAGTTTATTCTATTTGGTCTTTCTTGAGGTTCTTGGATGTTCAGATCGATGTTTTTAATCAAGTTTGTTAAGTTTTCAGCCACTATTTCTGCGGTTTTTTTCTTGCTTTTTTTTAACTCTTCTTTTTTCTGTTTCGGAACTCCTGTTGACACTTGATGGTGTCCTGTAGTTCTATAAGGCCTTTCCTCTTTAAGCTTTTTCTCCTTCACTCTGTTTCTCAGACTGCAGCAGGAAGACCTTTCTTTATGTTTAATGACTTTTTTTTTCTTCTGCCAGTTCAAATTTGCTTTTGAATTCCATATAATAGTGAATTTTTTATTTAAGTATTTTGCTTTTCCACTCCAAAATTTATATTTTATTCTTTTTGCATATTTTCTACTTCTAGGTATTATCTATTTATTGACTTACCATTCTCTTACTTTCCTTTAGTTTTTACTTATCTATTTCTTTATTTCTTTGAACATGGTTATTAAACTAATTGAGTTAGTGTTTTTGTCTAGTAATTCCATTATTTGGGATTGAAGTGCCAGAAAGCTCATTGTTCTTTTTTTTTTTTTTTCTTTTTTGAGACAGAGTCTCGCTTTGTTGCCCAGGCTAGAATGAGTGCCGTGGTGTCAGCCTAGCTCACAGCAACCTCAAACTCCTGGGCTCAAGCAATCCTTCTGCCTCAGCCTCCCGAGTAGCTGGGACTGCAGGCATGTGCCACCATGCCCGGCTAATTTTTTCTATGTATATCTTTTTAGTTGTCCCGATCATTTCTTTCTGTTTTTTAGTAGAGACGGGGGTCTCGCTCTGGCTCAGGCTGGTCTCGAACTCCTGACCTTGAGCGATCCACCCTCCTCGGCCTCCCAGAGTGCTAGGATTACAGGCGTGAGCCACTGCGCCCGGCCCAAAGCTCATCGTTCTTAGTTCTTAGTAGTCAACTGTTTTTCTTATACCCTTTTCTGTCTTTTGTTAATTTCCAGAGTTTGTGAAAAGTCAATTTTTCTTACTGCTTTTATGGAGGAGTATATTTTTGAAGGACCTCACTTTACCATTCTGGCAGTCCCTTCAATCATGGTGATTATGATGCAGGTGCAAGCATCCGAATATACATTATTCGTCCTCCAATTTAGTACTGCCCAACCTTTTATTTGTTGAAATACAAATTAATTTAAATTACTACTTTTAAATTTACTTGAGATTTATCAGAGTACTATATTGATCTTTGAAGTTTGATAGGTTTTATTTTACATTAATTTATTCTCGGGATAGTAAAGGGGCATTATATAATATTTGTTGCAAATTTGTTATTGGGTTTTATAGGTTGAGAGTACTATCCCTTTAGCATTAAAATATTTTTTATACTTGTGCTTATTTTTATGTGTTTTTTTCTTCAGTTGTATTGTGAACTTTTAGTCTATTTTACCCTTAAAGGTCCCAATACCCCGTAGCAGGTTTTTTTTTTTTGGTCCTTTGTATATAACATGTCTTTTTCTCTGACTTCTTTTGTTTTAAGATTTTATTGTCAGTTTTCTTCATGTTTGCAATTTGTTGACCTTTTTGGATCTGTTGGTTATAGTTTTTATCACATTTGGAAATGTTTTAGCCATTATTTCTTAAATTCTTTCCCCTTCCACCTTGTATCTTTGGGCATTCCAATTGTATCACTTGAAATTGTCCAATAACTGATTAATGATGTTTTCTTTTTTAAAAATTTGCTTTACTGTCTTTGCTTTTATTTTTCATGTTTTCTATTTCTCTTTATTCAAGTTTACCATTCTTCTGGATGTCTAATCTGTCATTAGTCTCATCTAGTGAATTTTTTTTATCTCTCATATCATATTTTTTATTTCTAGTCATTTGGTTTCAGTCTTTTGTATCCACAGGTTCCAAATCCATGCACTTAATCAATTGCAGATAGAAAATATTTGAAAAATAAAAGCCGTAAAAAATAGCAATGCAAAATAATACAAATAAAAAAAACAATATATTATAACAACTGTTTACCTAGCATTTACATTGTATTAGGTGTTATAAATAATGTAAAGATTACTTAAAGTATGTGGGATGATGTGCATAGGTTATATGCAAATGTAGTTGACCCTTGAACAGCGTGGGGGTCAGGGGCATCAACCCCTCACCCAGTCAAAGATCTGCACATAACTTTTGACTCCCCCAAAACTTAACTACTAGTCGCCTGCTGTTGACCAGAAGCCTTACCGATAACATAAACAGTTGATTTACACATATTTTACATGTTATATGTGGTATATATTGTATTCTTACAGTAAAGTAAGCTAGAGAAAAGGGAATGTTTTTAAGAAAATCATAAGGAAGAGAAAATATATATGCTATTCAGTAAGTGGAAGTGGATCATCATAAAAGTCTTCATTCTTGTCATCTTCACGTTGAGGAGGAGGAAGAGAAAGAGGAGGGGTTGATCTTGCTGTCTCAGTGGTGGCAGAGGCGGAAGAAAACCCACATTTAAGTGAACCTGTGCAGCAGTTTAAACTCATGTTGTTCAAGGGCCAACCATACTATGCCATTTTATATAAGGGACGTGAGCATCCCTGAATTTTGGTTTCCACAGGGGCATCCTGGAACATTGCAGTCCCCCATGGACACGAAAGTGTGACTGTACTTACATTTTTGATTATTGTCTAATCAAATTATTGTCAAATCCTTATTTGATTATTATTTATAGTAATTGTTTTACTATTCTTATCTGCTAATTTTAGTATCTTTGTTCATTCTGAGTTGGTTTTGATTGATTGATTTTTCTCCTCATTATGGATCATATTTTGCTACTTCTTTGCTTGCCTGGTGATTTTTTCATTGGATTCTAGACATTTTTAATTTTACTTTGTTGCTTCTGTTTATTTTGCATTTCAATAAATATTGTTGACCTTTGTTCTTGGATTGTAGTTAATTTACTTGAAAAAAGTTTCATCTTTTCTGCCTTGTTTTAAGCTGGATTGGAACAGTGCTCAGTGTAGGACTAATTAATCTCCACCACTGAGACAGGCCCGTGTGCCCTGGGAGTCCTCAGGTCTCTCAAGTCTGGCTGATGGAAGCCTGTGTGAGTCCAAGCGCTGTTTCTCCTAACCTTTTCTGGTTGTTTTGCCCCACCCTTGCATAGCTTCCTTATACATGTGACATGGTCCTTAACAGCCGAATACTTAGTGCGCCCCCTCTGTGGTCTTCAGAGTTCTGGCTCTGGGTCAGTCTCTCCTGTCTGTTTTCCTGTCTGTGCGTTCCAGCTGCCTGGACTTCCTGTCCTCTCCTGGGTCCCCTCACCTGAGGGGCTGCTTATCCATAGTTGCATTTACACCTCGTTCCACTGTCAGCTGCTTCTTTGAGATTGTTGTCTGTCTTTACCTGTTGGCCTGTCTTAAAAATTGTTATTTCCTGTACTTTTTGATTTTGTGTTTGTTTCAAGTGGAAGGATAAAACTTATACCTTTTACTCCATCTTGTAAATCCCGAATAATCAGGATTCACTCAGGCATTTAGAACCACAGTGGCATGTACATATATGACTGTGTGTGTACATGCATGCGTGTGAGTGTGTGTGTGTATGTGTGTGTGTGTGTGTGTGTGTGTGTGTGTGTGTGTGTGTATGTGTGAGTAAGGTTAAGGTATTTGTTATAGGGATTCGGTTTTATACAGCTGTGGGAGCTTTTTAACCAGTTTCGGTAAGGTTTCATTGTATCCACAGGGCAGGCTGTCGAGAATTGAGGAGAGAGGTGACTGGGGGAGAACGAGAGCTGGGTGGAACCCACAGGCATCAACTGGAGCCCACAGCCTCTGACGGTAGTGGCGTGGGCATCTACAGAAGCTGGATCTCTTCCTGAATGAATCACTGTGGGGTCCAGGAGTTGGAGAAGCTGATGCGGGGTCCCAGCGTTGTGGAGAGTATTGCAGGCTTGGTTGTTGCCTTATGATGATAAGACAGTATGTGTGACAAGATGCACGAGCTGTTGCGACACATCTGCCCTCCTTATTTCTGGCAGGAATTTCTCTTTTGGCCTTCCCTAACCGAATATATCTGGGGAAGTGAATTTTGGGGAATGGAGTTTGGCCTAGCCAAGTTGTCACTTTACTGAGCCCCTGTACTCCACCCTTGCCAACTTTGCACTTGTACACGTCTTCTTAAACCCTATTTCATAACTTGCTAAAGACGAAAAGAACGTTAGGCTTCTACCTAATGTGATACACATACCCAGTACACATTCGACAACACCCTGACCTGTTCCCAAAGGGGAATTTACTTAACATGTTTTGTCTTTGGTGTATTTATTCTTCCATTCAATTCACATTTCCTCTTTGCTATTTATAACTTGAAACTGAGTTAGAAAGGTAACATTGTTAACACATCTTATTTTAGATGATAAGGGGACTAAAAAGGGAAAGAAATTAATCCCGACCTTATTACTATATATTATTATTTTAAAAATTCTAGAGTCTTTCTTAGTTAATTGGTTCACTTATTTTATTTCGTTATAAATTGTTATAGGAAAGTAATTGGGCCAGAACTCATTAATTGACACTTCTGCGTCTCTCCAATACAGCAGAAA
This sequence comes from Indri indri, assembly GCA_004363605.1. Taxonomy (NCBI): domain Eukaryota; kingdom Metazoa; phylum Chordata; class Mammalia; order Primates; family Indriidae; genus Indri; species Indri indri. Next base: position 52,714 of record RJWJ010005647.1, on the reverse strand, counting down.
TTGATAATGATGCGGATCTCCTTGAAGCACTGCATGTTTTTGATATGCCTGCTGCATCCTTACACACAGATTAAATTCTGTTCTATAAACTTTCCTTATTAAATGCATTCTATTGTGTTCTAAATATTTTCATAATTATATTTCATGGAAGATACTTATCTTAACTATATGTAAACCTTGATACAAGATACAGAGCATCTCTTTATCTGTACACATCTAATGATGGTATGTTCATGCTAAATGTATTCAAAAATAGATTGTATCATTTTGAATTCTGAGTTTTTGTCTCAAAATAATTCAGTATGTGTTGGTTGGATAAATAATATTGAATGTTCATGACCAGCAGCTTCAATTCATTTCCACCTAAATTGCAACCTGAATAACCCTGTTTACCAAATAATTTTGAAGCAGTAAATTAAAAAGTCATCTTTTCTAAAACTACCCTTAACCCAGAAGTGCCCACACTAGTCTTGAACATAGCCGTGTTAGACAGCTTGGCACTTGGCACCGGCAGGCTCCTTCGTGGAATTTGCCCAGACCACTGCTCACTGGGCATTCGGCCATGTGCGGAGCGCTGGGCGCTTCAGGCTCAGCCATTCCTGGATCCCTCTTAGACAGGATTGGAGTTGTGTTGGTTGTCACTCGCTCATTGATATCTGTGGCATTACATGTGATGGTGTTGTCTATTTACATAAAATATCAGAAACAACTTTTGAAGACAAATTACATGTAAAAATGGAGATCCCTTTTTGGGTGGATTTATTGATTGGTGTTTTATTCCTTGACATAAACATTCTCATGTATTTTAGCTCCTGCACATTTAATCAATAAGTACAATACCAGAATTATATGCTTGGTTAGGAACAGTTTTAATTTATTAATAGCAATCATGTATTGACACTACATTTCTTGAAATATCTATTTTACTGTGGGCTTCTATACACCATATATAGACACATTTTTCTGTAACCATTGCTATATGTAATTCTAGTATACCTGAATTTTCTCTTTTGTAAATTGAGGTTAGTAATACAGTAGTATGTATCTATTACAGTTGTGGTTTTATATCTGATAATCCATGTTAAACGTTTATTACTCTAATTGGCCATATTATTCCATCACTAAAATGCTAAATTTTGTTACTATTTATTTTTAATCTTTTCATGGCCCTATAAGGAAGGTCTCCTATCCTGGAAGGATGAAAATGCGATTCATAGAGTCCAGTTAACCAGCTCAAAGTTACTGTGTGCTGTGTCCTGTTCCTAGGTCCTCCTGCTAGTCAGGGTCCCGGTGGTCACATTTGTTGTCATCCTCATCATCATTGTAAAGTTAGCCAGCAGTTCTAGAGCCTTACTATGCTCTCAGCACTGCAGTGAGCCCTGTCCGTACTTCACCTCATTTAACCTTCACTGTAACCCTAGGGAAGAGATGCAAAGTCCTTACCTAGTCATGGCTCAGATTCAGCCCAAGTTCCTTTGTCTCCTGGCTTTGCTCTGAGCCTCAGTGATACTCCCTTATGGTATACCTACGAATGATTTCATATACAAAGCACACCTTTGCATATGTACTTTAATTCCTGTTGACCATGTTAACTTTCCACTCTCAGGGCAATAACCGACATTACCAGAAGGTCCTACCATTGTTTTGCCACCTTCGTAAGAGTTGAGGTAGTTCCAGGCAGTGTGTTCTTTATTGAACTGTTTTGGAAAGTTCTGAGTGTGGCTTACAATCAGTGTCTTTTCAGCTCACACTTCTGTATAACCCTGTGAGCATTCATAAACACGTCCAACAGTTTGCTTTCTGACTCCCCTTCTGGGGATTTCATTGGTTATGGTAACGTTCATGTTACAGTTTATCACAAATAATTGTTTACTAAATTTATTGTATTTTTTAAATAATTCAGATATTAGTAATTTCATTTGGTCTCCCATGTTGGGTCATCTTAACCAAGGCCATGTTGCTGTTAATTGGTGGAGCCTAAACTAGACCCAGGTTTTTGACTCCAAACTTCACAGTATTGCAGTGTACTACTACCTGTGTGTAAAACTCAGAAATAAAATACATTCCCATCATTGATTTCCTAAGTTAATTTGGCAACCGACTTTCTAGTAAAAAACAAACAAAAAAAAAAAGCAAAAAGCAAAAGGCAGCAGGCATCCTAAATCAGGCCTATTGTCATTTATAAGAGGGAGAGAGGCAGGACTGTGTACTGGTCAGTGTGGTCTGTGGCTTCTGAGGAGGCAGGCTGGCCTCAGATCCTGACGCTGCCATTTCCTAGCTGTGCAGCCTTTGGGGACTTAGTTATGAATGTGTGTGCCCCTTAGGTTTTTCTTCGGTACAGTGGGGTGTCTAAGGGTTGAATAAGTTGGTGCATATAAGCTACCCAACAGAGCTTGGCAGCCTCTCCCCCTCCAAACAAAAGAACAAACTAAAAAGCGAACAACTGTAATATGTGGTTGCTTTCATTATTATTAAACATGTGGTTAATATTCGGAAGTCTACAGTGTACCATTAAGGTCTTGGGGTATAATATTATTTATAGTTCTGAGAATAGTAATAATTACATTTTGATATGGATCCTCATTAAGTGACAATGGAATTAATCCTTGAAATAAAGCTACTACCTTGCTGAATGTCTTTGCTTATTCTGGGAACTTGTGGGTAAGTGTGTATTTGTGTGTGAGGGTATTTGTTTGTGTTTGTGTGTGTTTGAAACATCTCAGATTCTTTGAGGAACATTTCTGAGTGCTGTAGCTAATGTTTTATAGAATCTAAAAGCTTACTGCAATTTTTCTATATACAGAATGCTTACTTGGGAGGTGCAAGACTTAAGAAAAGTTTTTGTTTCTTATGAATAAGGAAAAATTATCTAATCTTTGTCTCCTCATGGGAATTTTCAATAAATTAGCATTTATTTTCAAGGAAAAGCAGAACCATCCAGGAGGATAATAATAAAGTATTAAAGAATTTGTAGCTATTTTAAATTTTGGAATGTTGATAATTTGTTTATGAAGCAAGTTGTATATAAAATTATAGTAGTACGTTTCAAATGTGAAAATGATGGATTCTGTGTGGTAATTATAACCTAAAGGGGTATAGCATTCAAAAGAAGTATGTCAGAGTGTTTTTGAGAAACAATGAAAGACATAATTATTTTGGCCTAGCAATGATTTGGTAAAAGAGTTTAAGAAATATAATTATTAAGTGTTATTTAACACTTGTTAACTTCTGAATTTTGAAGTAAACAAATCTCATATAATCATAGTTTTTTCCCCTTTATTCGCATGGTAAATTTTTGACAGATTTGAATACCTTTGAACTGCAGGTTTTCCTGTGTTGTTCATTTAAGTTAACATGCTCATTAATAGGTAAGAGAAGTGGGTGGAAAAAATTCTTTCTTGAAGTCACGTTTAAACAATATAATAGGAATCTGCCTACAGATGTATTTGGGATGGGAGATAGGTGTTTCATTTTATGTATTATGTAAACAGAGTCTGAAATACTTCTTTTAGGTTTTCATTTACATTGTCCAACACATTTTACATTTTAACTGCAGATCATAATATACCCTTGATTTCTGACACTTTGAAGGTAGAATATCTTTGTCTTGATTTTGTTTAGAATAAAACTAATGCCATCTATCTCAATTGGCTGTTCTTTTAGGAATGATCATCTTTATATTTGTTCTTAAGCATAATTATTCTTAATAACTGATTGTATTGTATTTATTTTTATCTGACCTGCTTCACAAGTCATTAATTTTTACTTGGTCTGTTCATCAGATGAAAAATATTTTCTTTTTTAATATTATGTGCTCTCTCTTAATCATAGTGAAATATTAATTTAAAAAACCCTGTATGCTCTGTCAACTGCTAGATTTGTCATTTATTAGTTTAGAAAATTCACATTCATTTAGAAAATATTTAATATAATTTTATTTGTGAACATGTTCATTTCTGTAGTATTTTCTTTTTTCTTGATTTCCGTGAGGCTGTAATCTCTCCTTAGGCTGCCGTATGGAGTGGTGGAGAGAGCACTGCATAAAGGTCACCGGCTATGAATCCTAGGTTTGCATTTTCAGCTTCTTTGCCACATTTTCTTGAGAAAGTCAATGTCACTGACCTTCTCCGAGCCCCACTTCCCTCCTCTCTCGGGCTGAGCTGATAACGCCTGCACTGCATGCTCGTACACGTGTGGGGAGCTATTGAAGAAGCATGAACATGCTGTGTAAACTGTAAAGCATCATATTATTTCTTACTTTTTTAAATTATAAATTTTACTTATTGTAGAAATACAAAGCGTATAACTCATCCAAATCTAAATCCCATGTCAGTGAATTTGAGTGGTATTTGCTTCTGTTCATATATGCGTTTGTAGGTGTGTATGTCAGAATGCAAAAATATGTGTATACATGGGATATTGTATGTAATATTTTTGTCCTTTTAAAATCTACCATGAGCAGTTTTCTGTGCTTTTCATTGATGTATAATATTCTATAATCGTGCTGCTATTGAACATTTACATTTTTCTCATTTATTAGTTGGAATGTAGTTTTTTTTGCTGTCATTTCCGATTCTCTTTTGAGTGTGTCTTCCAGCCATTGGAATAACTGGTTCAGAATGACTGTCGATGACTGTTATTTGCTTGCTTAGGATTTGGCGCTTTATCCAATTCAGAAAGGAATTCTATAAAGTTTATGAGCTGAATGTGGCACGAACATGTTTATGGGCAGATCATGTGATGGTGGTATGTGGGATGAATTAATTGCAAGGCAGAGTACCTTGAAGCGGTAACACTCAGGCATGATGGTTTGAACTAGTGTAATTAAAATAGAGAATACTAAAGTCTTGATAGAGAAAAATTGTGAAGAAACAATTGATGATTTATGAACAAGAGGGTAAGATTACTAAATGGGGAAGATGGTACAATCGATAGAATCAGGAAATTCTGCGGGAGATCATTAGTGAGGCACGATCATGACCGAGTGTTGGACATGTTTTAAGGTATTGTCAGTCCAGACAAGAGAAAGTGCCCCGGAAAGGGCATGGAGGGAGATAAATATTTTAGAGTCATGCACAAGGAGGTTATGCGTGAAGCCCAGGAAGTGAATTATACCTTTGAAATGAGAATGCATGTGAATAAAAGTATCACCTTTAGAGGATGAGATGAGAAATAAGAATCAACAGTAGTGAGAAGAAGGGAGTGATCAGAAATGCTTTAGAAGAACTAGCAGAAGTTACTAGAGAGTTTAAGAAAGAGGTAAAAAATGGTATATTTACATATAAGGTTCATAGGAAGAAGTGTTTGAATAAAACGTTTCCTACAGTAGATAAAGTGGGATTTATTTACAGACGTGTATTTGTGTGCCACTTGAAAATTTATTGCAAAGTATTTTAGAATAATGAAAAGACACAGTGTTTTGTAATGAGCGGTATTTGCCAAACTGCCCGTTACAGCGAGCTCCTCCGTGTATTTCTCCTTTCCTGCCCATCATGTACGATTTGTGTGTGTGTTTATTTCCTAGCTCCGTGCATTGGAAGGGCTTAGACTCTGTGATACTCGAATAGTGGTGATCACAGTGAGCACCCAGGCCTTGCTTTATGAACACCACTACCTACTCCAAGAAACCAGGGCTGATTCCAGGTCTGAAGCAGGGCCAGTAACTGGCGAGCCTGGAACGTCTGTTGTGCTAGGAATGCGGGAGAGCCCAAACACTGAGAGGAGTCCCACCAGAAGGACAGAGTAGCCAGCTTTAGAGTTTGCACTGGCCAATTTGGGGACAATTTGAGAATTAAAAGGCATAATTATGGAAGTTGATTATAAAATAATGATATTAAAATGAAAATCCAAGAGTCCATGTAAAGTGCTCTTGAAAGAGAGTGAGGGCGAGAGAGAGCACGAGACAGAGAGGAGCAATGGAAAGGTTCTTTATCAAGGAGTGCCAGGTAACGCATGTTTTATGGAAGGAATGATAGGACATTGCTGTTTCAGCCCTCATTATAATAATTGAGTTAGGCAAGATTCATTAATGGGCACCCAAGCCACTGGCAGAAGGTTGTTAGGGAACAGGCTATTCACATAATATCAAAATATCACCTACAGATTACTTGAGTACAAAGGGAACATAAGTATTTACATTGAAGAAATTTGGAGATCACTACCTTAAAGGAATATTCAAATTTGACATCACTAATGTGATGCTGAGTTGACGTTATTTTTATCTAGGTGCTGTGCAGTTGGAAATACCCAACATACACAGGTGGTGTTTTTGCCAGAAATATTTACATTAAACCAGATCATGAGGAAACAATCAGGTACATACAAAATGTGAGGTATTGTTACCAGCCCGCTTGCTTAAAATTTGTGTCATTATAATAAAAAAGTCAGGAGGACTGTTCTAGATAGATCAAAAGAGACGAAGGAGACAGAACCAAATGCGCCAATTGATAAGAGCCTGGCTTAACGTTGTGGTATCTTTTTTGTTTTAAAGCTGTGCAAGGCATTTTGGGGATGATAGGGTGAATTTAGATATAGAGTCAATATTAATTTTTGGGGAGTAATCTTGATGTGCAGTGGGTAGAAGAATATGCTTCTTTGGAGATAAGTGCTGAAGTTTTAGGGGGAAATATCATCTCAGTAATTTACTTTCACAAATGGAAAATAAAAAGAAAATATAAAGAAAAAAGTATACTCATACATTCCTAATGGGAGAGAGGGGGAGATATAACAAGAAAGGAAATGTCACAAGACATTAACAGTGAATCTGGATGAAGAGTATACAAGTTTTTTTTGTATTGCTTTTTCAATCTCTCTAAGTCTTAATGTTTTCAAAGTAAGAATTAAGAAAAGTAAAAGTGAACAATTAAAAGAGAAATGTTAAATAAATAAAAGAATGAACCTTAACCGTAAAAATTAAGTAAAAAAGTGTTTTAAAGTTTATTCGGTTTTGGGCTATTTATCAATACTTTGTAGTTATTAACCCTTTCTGCCTACCAGGATTTTTACTTGAGAAGTCTTTGTTCTTTCTACTTAGGTTATTTATTTATTTATTTATGGAAGCTATTTTGTCACGTGTCAGTGTTATTCTCTCTGCTGCATCCTTCACCACCCATCTTTTGCTGCTGCTCAGTGTTAGCACAGTATTTGTGAGAGCATCATGGCAAAACTGCATGCGGAGTAAAATGTTAAGATCATAGCTTAGCTACATTATATGCATAGCCGTCAAATGTTTATTCATATTATTTGTGACTATTTCCTGGAATGAATGAATGCTCTTGTAACCAAGTATCTGATCATGTCAACTGCAGGTGCAGTTTGTAGTAATCTAAACTGCTGTTATCACATAGTTTCTTACATATTTGTCCGCGCCCACAAATATATTCTCTTACAGTTCTATGAGTCAGAAGTTCTACACCAGTCCCACCAGCCGAGATGAAGATGTCGGCAGGCTGGTATTCCTTTCTCAAGGTTTTAGGGGAGAATCTCTCTCCTGGTTTTTTCCAGCGTCTCAAGACCACCCACAGTTTTTGGCTCATGGTCCTGTCTGTTGTCTTGTTGGCCACACCAGCCCCTCTCTGCTTTTATCAGCATCCCTTTGACTCATTCCTTCTCTTTTCCTCTCCACTTCCACTTCCTGAAGGATCCATGCGATCACATTGAGTCTACCCAGAAAATCCAGAACGACCTTTCTAAATTAAAATCCAGTGATTAACAACCTTCGCTCAATCTGCAACCCTCCTTACCCACAAGTCACATTGCTGAACCACCCAAATGTAGAATTTCAACCCCCTGCTGACATTTTAATATCCTTTTTCTCTACTTGATTTTTTCTCCTACCATTTATTACTGTGTACTATGCTATTTCTTTACTTTTTTTTCTTGTTGTCTATCTCCCTTACTAGTTTTTACACTTACTTACTTTGTTCATCTATGTGCTACAGCTGCCTAGAACTGTTCCTTGAATAATAGTAGATCCTTAATAAATATGTAGATTAAATGCATGCATGAATGACTAGCAGTATCCATGAAGAAAGAGTTGCAGGCTTAGTGACACTTACTTCATCCTGTTGACCAGCAACAGGTTGTAGAATGAAAGCTCCAGGAAGGCATGACTTTATCAATATGAGTTTCCATCATAGGGCAGAACCCATCCGCAGTTAGCGCATAGGAAGTGATCAGTAAATGAATTGAGAAACGGAATGAAAGTATAAAGGAATGAGTATTTATTGGGACCAAGGCATTTCAGTTGGATAGCTTTTCAGATTGGGGATTACTTTTATTTTTGGTGGTATCTAGATTATAATTTTTTAAAGAAAATTATGTTAAAAATGTTAAAACAGTAATTTACAATGGTAGTTGACATTTCAATAATCACATGTTGCTGGTAATGTTATTTCCATATAGGTTCCTAATTTTGTTAGGCAGTCATGCTTGGCTTATATGTTTTAACCGATGATATTGAGACTTTTACATTACTTGCACTTTAAGCCAAATTTTAAAAATTGCTACTTATTTTAAGTCAAATTTTGGGTGAATATGTATTTTGTATCTGTACATAATTGATCTGTTTTAGTATTATAAACTTTTCCCATTTTTCTCATAATATATAAAAATTATTATTCTTCCAAATATGCAGCAAATGTTAGAATGTTATATTAAGCAAAAGCTTTCCCTCCTTATTTACTCTAGTTTGTTCCCTGTGCAATGTAATATTCTTTTTTGCTTCAATTCTTAAAACTTAAACAGTTTAATTAATAAAAATTTTTTCTATTAAAAACTGCACTGTGGTTTCTAAGAGTTCAGATCTCTTAAATTACACTTGGTCATGTAAATAAGCTGTGCTTTGCAACTTTGGGTTTTTAACCTTTGCTCTTTGCTATTAGCTTTATGTTTTTTTAATTATAGGGAAATGGAGGACAGTGGGGAAGTTATGACTCAAATGGACTGTTGTTATTACTGTATTGTTTTTCTCAGGAAATGAAAAATGTTATTTATTTTGTTCAAATCAAGCAGAAACAAATATAGAATATCTTGTAGTTATTTTTTGCTCATCATTTAATATTACCACAGTTTATACTTTATATGTGATAATTACCTTTCTATTTTAATGATTGATGGTGTGACCAGTTATTTATAGTTGCAAAGTGTGTATTGTCCATAGTTGTCATTACCTAATATTTTGAAAAAAATGTTATTTTCAGTGTATATAAGTGCATTATTTGAATAATGAAGTCATAGTCATTTTGGCCTTACAACTGAGGTTCATTAATATTATATGAAAAACAAAAATGGACAAGAAAAGAAATCATTCACATTTTTAGAAATTGTTTTGTTCTTGGCTTTTGTCACAGGTCTCTTCTGTGAGGCTACAGTACTTTACATTGTTACGTTGCCCGTTTGTGCAAACATGTCCAGATGAATTCACTGTTTAATGTTAAGAATCTTATAACATGCCAATTTGATTTGTAGCCCTTCATATCATAGAATGCTAATTAAAATCATATTTTTGCATATGTCATGCCTTTCATGTACATATGCAAATAGATTCTGTTGCCTTTCAGCTATTAGTAATTAACTTTATGAAGGACAGCTGTAATACATAATTAACAAAAATGTTTGCAAGCCCTTTTACATTGAAAGTTACAACAGTAAATTTTTTTTTTTCACTTACCAAGAGAGCCATTTTAGTCCAATGCTTCTGAATGAGATCTAAATTGTTTTAAATAATCACATGACGTAATTAAATCGATGCTGTACTGTGTTCAGTGGAAGAGTGGTGCTCATGTACTGGCTGCTGATTCCTGTCCATTTTATATTATGTCAACAAAATTGAATTAAGTAAGCTGATTAGTGTATAAAATAAGATAGTATGTCAGGTAATACTTTTTGTTTGTTTTAGTTGTTGGTATCTTGGCACTTCAGTATAATTTTTTTGTGTGCTGCAGACACTATAAACATTTGTATCATTCTTCAAACCTTCTCTTCAAATTATGACCATGTTTTTAAGGAAGCTTCATGAAAGCTATTCATTTTCTCTTTTATGGTCCTTTAAATATTTAATAAAATGACATTTTCTCAAATTCATTTCATGATTGAAGTGTGAGATCAGCTAGGGGCAGGGAATGTTATATGGTGGTATTGCTTTATCTGTCTCACTAACTGGCTGTGAAGACAATGACTAAAGAACCACAATTATTGTTGTGATCTTTTGGTCACTGTTAGTATACCCAAGTCAGAAAATGAGCCACCCAATGTAGATACAGTTATTTCTTCTGCTTTTAAAGTATCACATTATATTTAATCTGTATGTAATCTTTTTGTTTAGCAAGAGTGCCATTGTAATATGCATTTTCTGTTATATCTCTATATTTCTTGTTATATACATGTTTATTATTCTTAAACACTTTTTGTACAAATTTCTAGCAGAGAGTCAAGTTTTAGTTCTATAATTACTTCTATTTATTTTTTAGGGTTGCTTTTGTAATGAAGAAGCACTTAAATACTCATCTACTAGGCAAACATGGAGTTGGCACCCCAAAAGAAAGGTAATTTTTTTTCATTTAAAAAATATAATTACATTTTCATTTTAGGCATTGTTTAATGACATGGCTTCTAGAATTTTTATCACGTCAGTTCATCACATTTTGCATTTGTGGTACTCTGTTGTTGAATATCATTTTATGCCATCCTTCAACAAAAATGTAATATCACATTTTAATTAAAAAATTCTAGTCTAGTAATATTTGAAAGGATTTGGGGGGCTTTGAATTTGTAAAACAATCTTGAAATTGTAGAAGACTTAAATTTTAAGGAATTAACTTCTGTAAATGCATTAGAATGTGCTAAAACAAATACCTAAGACTAAATTTTCTTTGTTTTTTTCCTCTATTTTTACTTTGAGGTTTTAAAATAATATTTTTGATTTTTTACTGTAGACTTAAACATTGCTAATATTAAAAAAGAAGTACATCTTGTGTCATCCCCCAAATAATACTACAGTTGCCATGTCATGAAAAATAACACTACAATTATTATGTCATCAACTGCCAGGTTTTCTTTTTTCTTGCTACTGTATCATAATTAGCTTCATCACATAGACTTAATTATATTAGGTGAACTGAAATATAGCAATGTCAGTTACCAGGTGAGCATGGCTACTTCTGAAATTTTAAATCTTTAAAATGTGCAGCTCACTCAGAACTAGTGCAAGCACTGAGACCTTCCTTGAAGATGGGATAGAGTTTCAGCTTCCCTCAAAATCCTCCAGAATACTATCCAACCTTCTACAGACACTCCCAGAAACTTTAGCTTTTTAATGGCATTTTAAAATGTCAATAATGATGCAATTTGTTCTACTACTCTTAAGCCTGGGGCCTCTTCAGCCATATTTATAAATGTTTAATAGTCTTTTTAAAAAATTTTAAATGATCTTACCAGTATTTTCTCCGTTTATGAGGAATTAACTTGGGTCTTTTACCGGAGGCGTATTGGTTTCTTTAGCTTTGTAGTCTGGACATAGACTAATACTGTGTCAAAATATTGGGATGTTGGATATGCCTCCCTTTACCCATACTTTTGCTTTCCCATACTTTTTTTGGACATTGTATTTAATAGTTTTAGTCAAAATGTAAGATTTGACTATGCCATGGATACATTATTCTTGAAATTTAAAGATATTCTGTACTTTTTTAAAGAATAATTTGGCACTTGTCAAAGTTATGTTTCATGTGTGTTAAGTGGAAACAAAGCATGTTTTTAATTATATTCCTGTTGGTTTCACAGGCGTTATCTCAATCATTCTATGACCTTATTAGCAGTGCCTTATTATTCCAGTTTTATAGATCTGAGGACTGAGAGCCATGAAGATACAATAATGACTTATTCAATATCTCATAACTAATAAATGATGAAACTGTTATTTTTCTGACTCTAATTTCAAAATAAATTTGAACAAAATAATCTAGATCAGATAAGTAGTGAAAAGAAAACATTTCCCAACTATTTCTTTAAATAGTATTTATTTTGAAATCAAATAATTTTGCTTTTTATCTAGGAATTTTAAAAATTTGAAGAAATGTTTGTTCATATTGTTTCGTATCAGTGAAAAATTCATCTTTATTTATTTATCTATTAACCGTCTTAAAAATATTAGGTACCCTCTATAGATTATGAGTGTGAAGATCACAGGTTTACTGTTTGGTTTTTCATTTACCCTTTTCTATGCATTCCAGGACACTTTCCTTTTCTTTCACTCATTTTCAGTCCCAAACACATAAAGGGAGATTCAAAAAGAGGCAAGAGAAAGACTGAATGTCTTTCAGCCCTCTGTGATATGGTAAGCTTTTCTCAGACATTGGCACTATTTTTGTCCTAAAATCAGGCAATGAATCTCAAATGGAAAAGTGCAGCCATCTTATGGATTATTACCTTTTAAATATTCTAAGTTGTGATGTTCATCTAAACCAAACATCTTCGATTGAGTTGTTTTTCCTATTAAAAGTTCTTTGTTTCAGGTGACTTTTTGTTTGGCACTCTCTCTTATTACGTAGAAATACTGAATTAGAATGCCAGGACTTGTCTACGGACATTCCATCCTGAACATGCCTGATCTCGGAAGCTAAGCAGGGTCAAGCCTGGTTAGTACTTGGATCAGAGAATGCCAGGACTTCACCATCAGTATAATTTTCAATAGACACTCATAGGTGGAGAAGACCCAGATTTCAGTGGCAAAAAGTAGCATAACAGATGTCAAAAGTCTCCTTTCTTCCATTTCACCCTCCTGCTTGGTCTTAGTATAAGCAAAGAAATCCTTTATCAGCATGCTCAACCATCAGCCTGGGCATAACTGTTCTCTAAATTAAGTTAAATATTTTTCTTACCTACTTAAAACATTAATGCCTTGGCTATACTTTTGCAAGCTTGCTATATTTTAATTTCTCCAGGACATTATAATCAGGTTTTTTTTAATGTTTTGAATTTGATTCTCTCCTCTAATGCATTGCATATTATAGCAAATAGTAATAGAAGTTAGCTAAATAGGCTGTGACAATTAAATTAATAATGCATTTTATTCGCAAGTATTTAGGCCTTGTGCTTTGACTGATATATGCAAAAATGATAATTTATTAAAAGTAAATTCATATACTTGTACTATAAAGTTTGATGAACCAATAAATTTTGTCAGCATGACTATCATTAGAAACAGAAAACTAAATAATTTCAAATATTTTCTTTGAGACTCCATGAACACCTGAATGATGGCTTGTGTAAGAACATACTTTTTTATCCCTAAATTTGCATTAAATTAAGATAGTATACTACAGTATTTCTGAAGTCTTATACACTTAAATACAAACAACTAAATAAAGATAACCACATTCAATTCACATTCTAAAATAATAAACTCCAATTAATTTGCAAGTTCATTCTAAAGTATTCCCTATTTTAAATGAGTAATTCTCTTTGTATATAAGTAAGCCAAAGTATCTTTATGACTCTTTGAATTTGCTAATAGTAATCTAGCAAACGAGCTTATCCACAATTATCACAATGGGAGCAGCCATGCTGAGTATATCTTCTGTGAAAGCCAGGTGCATATTACAATGGAAGTGGATGGCATTTGTAGTTCAGTGCCTGGAAATCAGCTGGGCTTTGAATGACTGTGTAAATAGGAGGAGGAGGAAATGATTCGCTTAGAATTTCTCATCTGATACATTGCTTTTGTGGTGTCAGGGATACCATTAGGACATATCTGCACTGGTAACATCTCCCGAAGGCTGATACACTCAGAAAACCACTTTACCAATAAAAGATTTTAAATTAGATGAGTGCATCGTAGAGTATAAGTGTTAAATAATTTCATAACTAAGGAAATGTACCTGTGTTTTTACTAATGAATATCCTGATCAAAACCTTACTATTTTTTTCAGTGCAGCTGTTTTTGGTGGAGTCTGTGAAGGTTCCTACTCTCAGATAGTACATTACTGTCAGCAGAGCTGTTGGGTGTGTTCAGGCCCTTGGGACGGGCTCAGGGCTGGTCAGTATTTTTGTCTAGGCTGAATGGGATTTCCCCCAGGCCGGTTATGATTACTGAGCTCTGGAATTTGTGCTGACCTCTCCCCTTGTATCAGACCTTGGGGATTTGGGGTTAACTGTCTTTCTTTTAATAGTACCTTTGATCGTATTGATAAGTAAAACCTTTCCGCCACCTAATCGAATTGTGGGAGAGAAATCCTGGGAGCTCTGAAACTTGTTCTAATTTGTTTTAAGCCACTATTATAGGACATGACAGTGTCCTATAAGTCTTTTCAAGACTATCTTGTCTCCTTCCCTTTCTCTCTCTTCTGAAAAACTTTTATATGTTAAAATTGCATAAAAGCATCATTGTTTTCTGTTTTTCAAGTTTAGATGTAAGCTTCTCCCTTTTTCATGAAACATGAAAATATCCAAAACAGAAACATTCTGGGAAAAGCATAAATACACACACGTACGTGCACAGTTGTTTTTGTAGGTGCACCCAGGTTACTTTGAGAGAAATAATGCATTTCACAGAAATCCTGAATAACGTATAGTATAATAGATTAAAATTTATCTTGTCAGTAGAGATTCTGTTCATAGTATTTGATTTAACTCTCCTGTTAAGTCTCAGTTGTCACTTCATTGTCCATTTAAAGAAATATTAATAACTTGCTTTCGTCTAAGTTGCTCTTGTTGCATATATTTTATTTTTTAAAGGATGAAAAGTTTTCCTCAGTATTTACTTCACAGTGAATTTCCGTAAGGTAAATACTGCTTTTTATTTTGTCATCGAGATGCATTGTTTATTCTCATGGATGCGCTGCGATGTGAGGTCTGTCTGACCTGCTCCTGCAGGGTCTGTCTGGAGTGCACTTTATACAACTTTTCAACCTCCTGTGTCCAGGCTTCAGACTCTCCCCATCACCACCTGCAACTTATCGTTCTCCCCTCTCATTTCTTCCCTTCCGTCCATCATTACCAATCTTTCTTCTTTTTGCTTTTTTTCCCCAAGAGGGCCAATTTAGGAAAAATAAAGTGTTTATGGGCTCCTCTCCACTTTAAAAAACACTTATACAAGAAATACCACTGTTGGGCCAAAGTGGAGGGAAACCATGTCAGTTCTTTCCATTTCGGTTTGCTTATTTTAGTGAGTGGGGAGGTTGCTATATTTTAATGACTTAATATTGCTTTTGCATGAGCAGGGGACTCTTCCATTTTTTCTCCATTTCTTCATCTGTAGACATTTAAATATAAATAATATTCTGTGATCACATGATGTGGTTTTATTGTGAAGAGGTGGGATCTCATAGTGAGACAGCCCTGCTAGATAATCCCTTCTACATGGAAAGGTAGATAGGAGTCATACGAATTCATCTAAAGCCAAGTTTATTATTTCTAGAAAATTTGTGTCTATATTTTACTGGCTTGAACCAACAATTTATTGGCACATATGTAGATAAGTATATATTTTCCATCAAAGTTACTTGCCAGGATATGGGAAGCATTTCTAAATTACATTGGTAGTTTGGATTTTCTATGATTGCTTTGTCACCTGTGTCTTATGGTGACATAGAAAATACGGGTATTTTCTACCTTCTGCTTTAGAAGTTTTCCAGGTGAAAGTTTACTAAAGTAAATATCTGAGGTGTAGAGTATTGGGATTGTGGATAATTCTCATGGCTCATTTCTTGGGGAGTGGGGAGCCAGCACCGCAAGCTTCTCCCGTCCCTGGGTTCCTCAGCTCTCTCGAAGCCACATCCGTCATGCTCCTGCATTAGTTGAGTAGTCAAAGGCTGTGTGGAATATCTGGATTCCACGTATTTGTCAGATAATTTACTTTGATGCCCAGAATGCGTGTTCCTTCCATTCATTTCTTAACACACTTTCAGTCTTATCCTTCGGTTATTCCCGTTGCTGGGGAGCCGCTTTCCTTCACTGCCTTGTTTTTGTTTTCTTCCTCCAGTGAAACTGACTTTACTGATTTGCACACAGTTATGATAATGACTGAAATTTAAGAATGTTTTAAGAAGTAACCTTATAAAACTCATATCTTTATTATAAGGTGGTATTTAGGATGCTGTTCATGAAAATATGTCATGTCTTCCTTATCAGAGTCAGGGGAGTGATTTCTGTCTGGTCTTTATTCCAGGAAAAGTTGTACTTTTCTGTAACCATTTGTCATTTTAGTCTTTGGTACTAGCAAATCATGTATGTAATTGAGTTTTCCTCTTTATGTTTACTGCTGGGAAGCTCAGGACCAAAATTGTGATCCATCTCTAGCAAGCAGCATGGACTTCAGGGAATGCATTTTATTTACTACTGTTATTTCCAGTTTTATCTTTTTTTCCCTTATGGGGAAGTCCCATTTTATGTCAGCAATATATTTTAACAACCTCACATAAATCAAAGCTCACATAATTCAAGGGCAGTTTGCAATAGGATTTTTTTTAAAGTCAAGTCAATATTTTTTTGGAAGTGCATACGTCTTTAGCCATTTGGTTTGGGACACGATATTGAGCATTGTGCAGCCCTATTATTATATATGGTTTTTTTTTAATTGTCCTTGCCCTATTGTATGAACATTTTGTGCATTTCTGTGTAGTCCTTCAAGAGTGCTTTTTATTTCTCAGTATTACCTGTTGTTGTAAAGAGTGCTTATTCCTAAAGTTTGCTGATTAGACACAGGTAATAAGCACTCCTCAGAAAAAGTAGGGAGGATCCCTTGCCTTTTACCAGAGTGTTTTCTCTCTGGCTGTATCAAAAATACTCTTTTCTTTAGTGCATCTTTGTTATATTGAAAAAGATATCATATTCACTACTTTAAAAGAAATTCTCATTTTAGAGGTGGTGAGATTTTAAGTGTTAGTAGTATATATCAGAATATAGAGTTTTTTTTTTTCCTAGTGTTTCTAAGATTTATTCTTTATTTTTAATTTAGGAAATTTCTGTGTATCCTGGGCACTTAAATAACATGAATATTATAAGGTTCTTATTCCTTGGAAAATATTGGTTATTATATGGTTATTCATAATATGTGAAAATATTTAAAAGAGGAAACAGTCCTGAGTAAGGCATTTTGTGGGGGAGGGCATTATGAGCATCTCATTTATTCACTAATTTATTCTTTCAATAAACATTGGTTATAGCAGCTACTATGTTCCAAAACTTAGATGGCATATACTCTTTGAAGATGACACAGGCTGTGTTCTCAGGGACCTAGATTTGGGGTTGATGGGAAAAGGGTAAGGACAGAGAGGCAGGACACACTTAAAGAAAGGGGTGTTTTATTAGGTCTAAGACTGATGAAATAAACGGTGCTACTGTGGGGAGTGTCTGGGAGAGGTGCTATGTTAGGATGGATGACGAGGAAAGCCCCTTTCGAAGGGCTGCATTTTGTGTGAAATGTGGAGTTAGAGCAGTCCCAGCAGAGAGCGCAGTCGAGGAGGGCCTCTGTGGGTGTGTGAGAACTTGGCATGTTCCGTTCCAGCGTGCTGGAGCTGAGTGACTCTGGCGTCAGGTTGGGGAGAGTGTTCTAAGGTGAAGAAAGAAGATCCCAGAGATGTGTGTGTTGTTCTAGGCAATGGGAACCGATGAGAGTATTTTGTTTAGGGGGGATTTCATTTAGGTAAGAATGGGCCTGGGAGACTGGTTTGCAATCTGGCTGGAAGGGACCCTGCCTGCTGTGCCAGTGACTTTGTGCTCTGCACCCAGGAGGAGACCAGCAAAGTCAGTCGAGAGTGAGCTCCAGGACAGACTGCAGCCTGGTGGGTTAGCATCATTACTGTGACGACTGTCGTTGAACTCCCCTGCATTTCCGGGGTCACTGCCTGGTCCCTTCTCTCCCCTGGTCACTAGTTCAGTATCTTTCTCCTCAAATTGATATTGCAGATCCAGCTTGCCAATAAGCCTTTTCATCGTCTGGTTTATTTTGTCAGATAAATTCTTTCCGCTGTCCTCGTACCTGTCTCCTTGCTCTGTTTTCGTTCTGCTCACTCTCCACACGCTCGCACGTTCACCTGCCTGCCCACCAGTCCACGTCACGTGTTTATTTCAAGTCCCGGACTGAGGCCCCTGTCCTCTGGGAGTCCTTATGCTTGTTTATTCAGTCTCCGATTGATCTTCTTGCTCATCACATTCCTATGGAACATTAGAGAATAAAGGGTAACTAAATACATATTTTCTAAATTAGAAATTCCTTTATCCCACCACTTCTGTCTCCCAAAAATGAAATCCCAAAGATTATAATAATACTTTATACATTATAGTTATGTTATCCAGTACTAGTTCAACGAGTTATTAGGCCAGGGACAAATGGTTTAGTACTCTGATAATCTTAACTAAAATGACAATTATTTTATTCTGTTGCTGCCTCTTTTATTCTTACATAGAGATGATTGAATTCTGTAGAGATATTGAGGTGTACGTTTTCTGATATGGTTGTTCTGGTTGCTTTGTGTGTCATAATACATTGTTGTTTCATGTGACAAATTAATTTTTTAAAGGGTTTTTTCCCTGCTACTATTTAGTGTAGTGGTTCACTCAGATTTTGTGTATATGAATATCTGCTCTTTTTAATTTTTTAAGAGTATAGGTGTTTTCCCGCAGCTGGCATCTAGAATATTTTTGGCCATTCTCTTCTTTTATTTCACTTCAATTACTTTTAGAACACTGGGGCTTATACATCTGGACTCTGACTAAAATATGCCTTAAGCTCTTATCTTTAATTCCCAGTCAGCGCCAGAATTAAAGAGAACAAAGGCCTATATGTTCACTGCAGCCTTCAATTATGCTTAATTACCAACTTTGATACAGTTTCATTACACAGTACTGACTTTTTGTGAGCAGTTCTTTATATTCATGATGTCTTGGTAGTTGCTTATAAAAGTCCGAATTAAATTTTTTCCTGAGGAATTTTCAGGAAACAGAACCTTTCTGAAGTAATTTTTGTCAAGTTGCGTTAAAGCAATTTGATCTCCCGTTTGAACAGATGAGAAACAAGATATTTGTATTTCATTATACTATGGTGCTGTGATAGGAAAAATGAAGTGTTTACATACGTTATTTCTGAGACAGTTTTTTCCCCAATTCTTGGTCCTAGGGCCACTTGCATGGTTGATCTATTGTGAGTTTAGAACAAAGGGATTCTCCACTAACACTGTGCTGTTCTCTCACACTGAGTGCTCACGGGAGCAAACAAGCAGCTGTCGATGTTCCATATGAGACATCTCGGTCTCGTGGTCGTCCTCAGGTTCTGCAAAACGTGTGTCTGATTTCTGTTAGTCCTGTATTCCCTTTCAAAGGAATCATAACACTGTTCAATACTTCCTAAGGTATTAGCACCTCCTCAGGTGAATAGTACGAAATTGACATTTAACAGGTTAAAAACAGTCAAATATTGTTAATCTCAGATGAGTCAACCTAATTTTATTTAGAAATATTTCTAGCATATGATGTCAATATAAAGATCTGCTCTTCAGGGAAACAACCATTTCTATTGAGTTTAAACTTAATCCAGTTTTTTTCTTGGCTTATGAGTAATGGTTTCCTAGAGAGCTGGTGCAGTAATACAGATGAAGGTGGGTCAAGGTGAGAGGAGGAGACGTCTCAACGGACACTGCTGTCTTTGCAGTCACTGCTGTGCTGAAAGCCACGTCTCCGTCTGCTAGGCCAGAGTCAGTGTGTATTTTCCTTTCAAGGCTCAGATTTTGTCTCCCTTACTCTGCCAAGCCTTCCCTAGATTTCTATTCTAAATAATCACTTCTTACTACTTAGCACATTCTGTTTTGTTCTCCTTTTAAAAAGCCCTATGCCCTGTCTCCAGACTAGATAGTTAATTTCCTGATGGCCTGATCCTCAACTTTTCTTCCCTGTCTGAGCTTTTAAAAGGGTGATTAACACTCTGTAAATATTGATGGATTTAGGGTATTAAAATCTTCATTGTGATTTTTCTTTTGTAAGATGGACTTCTAGTTAGCTGGTCTAATTTATGATTTGTAGACACAGTATAAAAAAGGTATTGCAAACTAGCATAGTTTCATATAACTTTATATGATATTGCCACCTAATGAGTTCACCCCACATGCATGGTCCTTGGGGTGAATGTGGCTTTCTCATCTGCGATGCTGAGGTCAGCAGTGTTTTGGAGAAGATTTTGGTGAAGTGGACATGAATTTACAGTTATAAAAGTACAAAAAAATCATGCTATATATGTACAGCATTGTATAATTTTAAAAGTATTCATTTTTAGATAAAAATGTTCAAGAAGATTTTAGTTGCTAAAATCTAAATATCTCTATTTCCCTTTTCCATGTTAATCTTGTAAAGGACTGTGAGAAACAGCACATTCAGCACAATATGCATATGAAAGTTTTTATTTAAATTAGACCCAAGTTTTCTTTGAAGTTAATTAAAACGATAATTTCCCCTTTCATTCTCACAGTGCATTGTAGTGTTCAGAATGTCTTTTTCTCACTTTATATTTATAATTATGTAATATGGATGTGCCATATATTTTTGGAAACTAGATAGTAGCAGGCTTATTTCTGGATAACGAGTCTTTTAAGATTTATGCTGTTGCCTTTTTAAAAAATCTTATATTGTTAATATGATAAGATTTTGAAGATGAGGAAAAATTTTAACTTAAGAAATGGCCCCAATGTTTATTAATTTGCTATTAGCACTCGTAATAACAGTATATGAAAATACTTCAAAGTTTCAATGTGTTTGAGAGATACAATATGAAAATATTGTTCTTATCATTTATTTTCAAACTAATTTCTTTATTTTTGGTTTTGTTAGCATTAACTCTATTCCCATTAGATGAAATTAAAACAAATTTAAAACTATTTACATGGCACATAACCATCTAAAACCAATAAAAGCCAAGCTGCTCTGGTTGAAGCTGGAAGAGGGTCCCAAAGACCAAGACAGTTGTAGAGTACTCTGCATGTCTCACCATAGCTACGGGGCTTTTTATCAGATTAAAGAAAACATCTTTTCTACACACCATTCTTTTATTTGTACAGTAAGCTATTGACATTTGCAGATTTAAAACTCATCGTCGATGCATGAGTGACACACACAATTTAAATTTTTGTAGAAGTTCGAGTTGGGCATGTTCAGAGACTACTGTGTCAGAGCTCTCAACTTAGCTAGTGAGAGAACCTCACATGCAAATCTCAGTACTATTTTATTTTTTGTGCTTTGTCGTGAGTATGTAATACCTCTAAATAAGTGATTAAAAACAAAACATTTTATTCAAAAGAATCCAACTGCTGATGATACAAAGAAGAATGAAAAAAAATCTAAGGATGTAATCATTGTTAGCCAAAAATACAAAGTTGGGATAAAGTAAAATCTGGAATGTAATGTTCTAGTTTTCAGGTTTGGTTTTAAATTCACAGGTGTTCATTATAGTCATGAATGAATAAATAAAAACAAGGTAGTTTTGTGCCTTGGGGTGAGACCATAATTTTCCACATTAAAATGATCCACGCCATGTGCTTGATGTGTAAATAAAGAAAAGGTGATTTTTGAAATTTTTATTTAGTCCTCCAGCTAGTACCAAAACTACCCCATTAAGTGAAGGAGAAAACTTTATTGAATGTTGAAAAGATGATGCTCTTTTTAGTTAATGTTATGAATGGAAAAAGTCTGATTTTTCAACAAAAATGGCATTTGTCAGAAAATCATTATTCTTTATTGTAAAAACTTATCTGAAATAACAGTGGCGAAGTTTTTTCTTTGCATAATGTGGAGTTAACAGTGGAGGGAACATTAGCTGACCATGTTGTTGAGAAACATTTTCTTCAGAGAGCTGTTCTCAGAGGAGGAGGGTTGTGAGTCAGCACATGTTTCAGCCTAGAGGCACCCACAGGTGCATCTCAGGAAGGAGCGCCAACACCAGGGCACGAGCCCCACCTCATGCGTTAGGAGTATCCAATCAAGCTCTCGCCATTGTTTGAGAAAGAAATCTTGATTAGCTCTGTCATAGGCAACAGAGGCATTGTAAGGACAGATGACAGCTGCCAGTTGTGACTCTCAGTCAGAAATAACTTTCCTCTCGCATGCCCCTTGCCTTTAGTTTATCTCTGTGATCTGCCTTGCAGTTGTTTTCTCTCCTAGTGAGAATTGTAGAAGGACATTGTGGAATTGTGCTCACCTGGCCTCACCTGGCTGCCTAGTGCATTCTGTCAGGGTCTTCACACATGTACTCTTCTAGCAAACTCCATCATTTGTCCTTGTTCTGGCGACTTATGTTGATGTTACTACAGTAAGGATGTACTGAAATAAACTATAGAGTAATTGTTTACTCATTTTTTTTACTCAATTTTACTCAATTACTGGCATAATTCATAGCTTTATTAGTGACTTTGTATTTGTAGAATCACTAAAGTTCTAAAAGGGTCACTAAATTTTTTAGAAATACTTTACTGCCTTTTATGAGGGAAGATATATACTGTAGGGCTGTCTAAAGGTCTCAGTTCATATGCCTTGCAAATGTCAGTGGCTTACTATATTTAGTTTGCCCTAACACCAAGTAGCTTATTGCGGAGTAATACAGAATTGTACAAATTTGTATTTTAAAGAGAAGTTTTGCATTTCATAGATATGAAAACCATTTCAGAAAGACTTGCCCTAGAGCACCTAATCAAATTTTTAAAAATTAAAAAATGGCATATCTACATATTTTATAATA
>RJWJ010005647.1:0-25000 GCA_004363605.1 Indri indri | reverse complement strand
AATAGAATGAATATTTAATCAGAATTTAGGTATTCAAATATGTTAGGGGTGCGTTTGTCACTCTGAGGTCCTACTTCAACAATGTTGCTGTTCTTGAAACAATCTTTGTTGTTAATTTCTTTGCCAATTTATCAGTCAGAGTCTACCAATATGTTACTTTTGGTTCCACTTAGATTTTGTCCAAAAATATCATGGTCCATTTTGATCATTCATGTCATTGATGAGTCTTGGTTTTCAATGTCTTGAATAACAATAGAAGATTTTCTGTCATTAAGGAGAGTCTATAGAAGATTCTTTTGTACACACATACACAGAGTCTTTCTCTTCACTTTTTAAGTCATCAAATGAAAATATGCGTATGACCATAACTCAGCACAAAGCACGTTTAATCAGAAGATAAAATTAGATTTCGTGAGTGAGTTCTATAATTTGCTCTACTTTGTGTAATTCTTGGTCATAATGCTACATAACATCTTTGTATTGAATTTTTCTTATTTTTGTGCTAAGTCTGTATACTTTTCTGCCTTTGACTCTACTGATTACATTGTATTCTGTTGCTGTTTTAATTCAGCTATTTTCTTCTTTATTCTCATATTTTTCTTCTCAGATTTTTCCAATAAATAAAACTTCAGTCACATTGCTTACCCTCCCCCACATTTTCCAATTTTTGAGATCTTTGATGTTTTCTGCTTGCTTTCTTGTAGATTTGCTTAATGGAAATGAATTTCTAACATCTTGGCTCTTACAATTTATATATATATATTTTTACCATCTTATGGCCTCCCTAATTATGAAAATGCTTTTTAAGAAAATGTGCAGTTCAAAAAGAATAAGAATATGCATTTTTTTCATTGTGATAGGGAGAAGCCTAAAACCAATTGTTACCATTTCTTGTTGGAAGCTTATACAATCTCAGTCCATTTTACATACTGAAATTTTTGGTCAACTTAATTTGTTTCCTACATGGAATGGAAGCCCATTGTCTCAGGAAATGATTTGCTACTGAACATTTTTTTGTTGTTGATTGTTAGATAACTTGACTTAATTTTTCAGTGATTTACTCTATCACTAATGAGAAAACTTTCATGCAGTTTGTAAACTTAATATTTCAGGAATTAAATAATTAAGGTCATTATTTGTGATTCAAACGTAGCTTGTTAGCAGTCAAATTCATCATACCAAAATAATTTTTTTTTTTTTTTTTTTTTTTGGTGATTCCACTGATCTTTCAAAGAGTATTCCTAAAAATTTAAAGTGCTCTTAGATGCTTAGACATTTTGGTAGGTTTTATTTCCCTTTGTTCTTTTATTAAAACAAATTAGAAAACAAGCAGTCTATGCTTTTAGTAATATTCTATAATAATTTCTTTTTGGACACTTTGAAATAATGATAATTAGTGCTTATATATTTTTGTCTTGATCATTGATTATCAACTAATTTTTTTATTTTTATCTTGAGTATGATTAATGAGCATGTAGCTGAAAAATGTAAAACATTCAGTTTGTTGTATTATTTCTTGGTCAATCTATATGAAATTAATTTTATAAATCAACATTTATGAGATTAATTTTATAAATCCTCATTTCCTTTATTGTTTTCCTTTTACTGTAATGGACTTTTGTGGAAATTCAGGTTTACTATTTATGTTGTAAATATATTTAGAGTGTCAAAAATATGGGCCTTGAAAATGGTAATGTATTGGTATGAGTGAAACTTTGGATGAAATAGCATGTTCTCTCCAATCATTTGTGAGAGCTTTAAATTGTTAATTATGTATTTTGTTTTACAAGTATATTCAGTTACATCCTGAGAATGAGACACATCTGAATATATTATACTTATAGGTACATACCTACAACCTGTAATTAGATGCAATTTAGTATTTTCATCAAAATTTCATGACAGCAGCTACACATGCAAGTCTCTTGGTTGCTTTGCATTTAATGTGAGTGATAGCAGTATAGTATATAGAATCCCGGTGCTAGTTTATGAGCTTCACACAGGAAAACCTCCGATAGTGGCAGTGGACACCTATAACCACTTCTAGTTACCTGTTAAATTGATGCTACTCATTGCGGAAATGACAGAAGGAGAGTGTGAATTTCTCCATATGAATAATACACATTCCAGAAAACTTCAGAGTACACAGTCCTTTCAAATGGTATATTATTAATAGCATATGACCTTGTTGGAAGAAAGTTCTCTTCCTTAAAAATGTAAACATTTCCTTTTCCTTCTCATATCATGTCAGCATTGCTTTAAAAAGATTTTATTTTGCTTGTTAAGAAATACAATCAACATATATAAGTACAAAGAATAAAGTAAATAGATTAACAAATCTTATCACTGAAAGACAGTCATCGTTAGCTTTCTGTAGTGTCCCTCGATGGGAACATCTCTCAAGTCTCATGTGTATGTATAAATATACATATAGTTATGTTATATACACATATTTTTGCGTAATGTTTTGCACCTTGCTTTGTTTTAGCCCATGTGTTATGGACATTATTCCATGTCAGTTTATAAATACAAATTTACATAATTTTAATGGCCCTCTAATCTATTGATGTGTATCATGATGTTACTAGTTAATGGACATTTATAATGTTTATAAATTTTTACTGTGTAAAGAATGTTTTGTCTAAATCTCTTCTAAGTTATTATTTCTCTAATGTAAATTCTACAACTGGAACTGTTGTGGAAAAGGCTTTTGTATTTTGTTATTTGAGCACCCTTCCACTTCATGCTCCCACAAACAATGCGTAGTCATCATTTTGTTGTACATATTGGAGGGAGGGGGAAGAATGTTATATTAAAATAAGTCTACATTTTATATAGCAAAATAGATGTAAGATTTCAAAGAAATTTCTAATTCTCTTTGCTTCAGGTCAGTTCTAAAATTTTTCTGGTACTCTTTCTTTTTGTTAGCAATGCTTTGATGCAAAATTTTGTGACATACTCTGGGTACTTAAAATATCAAATGGTGATTATCTTTCAGAAGAAAAAAATAATAATGTATTTAGGTTGCATATTTTTATGTCTACTAGTTTTAATGTATATACATGTTTTATTGGACGCTTTGTTCCAGGAAAACTGTAATAATTAACTTTGTAATAAATTGTCAAGTAAAGATTAATGATAAATATGGTAGTCTGTGTTCTGTCATAAAGCTAGTTATCAGCCAGCCGATGGTAGGCAAGTTTTTTTAACTTGGCCAATGTGTAGGGAATTCTAAGGTATCTTAGACCATATAGAATTCAACAGTTACAAATTTTGAATGGTTATGATAATGCATTTTTAAAAATTACAATGAGATTTGTTCTGACTCTTCATAGGTTATCCTTAGTGAAAGCTAAGTCCCACATTACCATGCTGTAATTCTTAGCCAGTTTTGTTACCTGTGAAAGTCAAACAAAAGCTTTACAGCCGCCTTGTACTCAAATGTTTCACCCAGTCTTGAGCTAACCGTAGTGAGGGCAAGCCCTCCTTGCTGCCTTGCTCTCGTGGAAGTAGCTGTAGGGTTGTCATCAGCACTGTGGTGTGTGTCGGTCTTTTCTTCCTCCTCCTCTTCATCCATCCCTCTGCTCACAAATGTGCTGCTGCCAGCTCTCACAGGTGGTGAGACCTTGGATACTTTCAACTCCCTGAAAAAGAAGACTTGTTAATCACTGGGCATCTAGGCTGTGTCTATGGGATTTTTCTTTATAGTATGCTAATAATGGCAAAATTCGTCTTGTATTGTTAAGGAAGCATAGTTGTTTACTCTTGGAAGAAAAATATTTCCTTGTACATATTAGCAGTTTTTAACTTTATTTTCTGAAATGCTTTATGTGGCTTCTTTTACATCTTGCTAAATTTTATTTGAAAATTTAAAAAGGCGTATTTTAAAGAATGGGTTGGTCTTACCAGAAAATGTATAAGCTTTTCTATAAAGAAAGCTTATAAAGAAAGTTTGGTATTTCTACTTTTGTCATATTTATATGTTTTAAGAACCAGGGAAGCTGTGTTGTGTTACCTTGGGTCTGTGTGTCAGCCGTGAATGACAGAGATAATGTGGTTTTTATCAATATTAATACTTTCTGGGGCACAGTTTCAAAAAGGTCAGGAATGACGGAGCGAAAAATTTTTACGAGAATGCTTTATAACGTGCCTTGAAAACATGAAGCAATTTAACAAACTTGATTGTCCTTGGCTTCAGAGTAAAGGTTGCATATCGAAAGCTCAGGACGTTGCCAAGAATACAGAACAACTGGAATGCGTCGGGTGCCTCTGCAGTCCAAAGTCTTTGTAGCACTTTTAATAACTGCTGCAACCTGCAATGGGAAGATTGGCTGGGAACTTATTTCAGTTGAAGTTGGACATATTTCATTGTTGATTTTTTCTCTTATGTATGTACTTCTTTACACAGTTGAATTATTAGTAAATCATCACACAGTTATAGACCAGTCTAGTGATTTTCTGGGAGGAAATGCTATTTTAAAAATTAGGTACTCAGTTTTATAAAATTACCACTATCAATGGGTTAAAAAAAACACCCCTTAATATTTCAGGGTTGGCCATTTTTTTTAAAGCTGACTATCCTATCCAAGTTTTTTAGTACATGCCATGTGATAGATGCATAGCATTATCGGGAAAGAACATATTAATTATTCCAATTAACACGTGACTTCAGGAGTCTTAGATTAATCAGCATGTGATCTTGGCTATTTGTACCCTGTGGGAAGTTTTCGTACTCAGATGCAGAAATACCAGGCTAAATATATGGCTTTGTTTGTACATGGAGACAGTGTTCATCGTAGTAGTACTGTCCATCTAAGAAAACAGAAAGTAATTAAAATGTTGATTACTATAGTAAATCTCTGAAACATCTGATTATTTGTATTTCATATATGCTCACATTTCTGAGAAGTTAGCTTTACAGCAACCTACCATGATTATCTGATATCCTCCGGAAGGTTAGCTGAGTTGTTTCCTATATTACTTAGGAAAAAATTTCTTTTCACAATTGAAAATGTCAGCATCAATTTAAAGTAACACTAAGCATGTGCTTGCTTTCTGAATATTATCCTCCTCCACCTCCTTCCAACCACCCTGCCGAGGATCTGGCTGTGACAGTTTGATTAGATCATCAATCCTCACTGTTAACAGCACTTTTCCTGAACACCTGGGCTGCCAGGTCACATCTGAATTCAGCTACCGTTGTTTCAGTGACCCGACGTGCATTCACCATAGCAATTTACGTTACGTGCACAAATTAAAAGTTACCTTATAACAACAGTTTACTTTAAAAAATGACCTCTTCTTCCCCCATGTTAAAATTCTGTTATGTTATAGGAGGTGCATTTTTATATGATGAAAGACTATTTTAGAACATAGTCACCCACCTTGATGAAGGTGTTTTTTTTCTTTTTACTTGGGCTCTTAGATCAGAATTTCTATAATGAAAATAATCTTGTCTTTTATCTACTTGTGCCATTTAAAAATCTGCTTTGATTGCATTTTTAAAATTTAATTACATTTTTACCAGACTTAAGCCTAAATAAATAATTGAATTTGTCATATATTGCTGAAAATCTTTCTGCTTTCTGCTCCTAAATTCTCCAGTTGAACTGTCACAATAATCCGATTTATACTTTTCTATTTATAGTTATAATGATAGAGATAAATACCTACTTACATTTTCAATGCAAATTGTTTAGTAGCAGACTGCAACATAAGCATACTGTTAAATCTAGCATTATCAGGTTTTTGATACCATAATTATTTTTTGTTTTCCCTGTAACTTTTTATTTTTATGCTAAAGGGAGGAAAATATGATAATTTTATTATTAAAATGTATGTATGATACATTGCATTATGGTAGAGACCTGACTTCTGTTGTTCAACCAAAGTTTTCCCATTGATGTTTGAGCAGTGTTAGGTGGGGATTGAAATGTTCCACTAAAGAGTGTCTCTACCTAATAATGGTAGAGAAAAAGAGGAGTTCAGTAAAAATGGTATCTGTGATTTTAGCTGGAACTTACTGTTTTTAATTCTTCATTATTTTAAGGCAGATTTTACATTGCGTCAGCAAATCAAGGTGGTGTGGTGTTTTTGTGAGAAATTCAAGATACTCCATGATTTCTAAACTCTTATTCTTTTCATTCTTTCTTGTTTAATGGAAGAGCATATGGGCGTATACATTATAAAGATTTGCCTATTGATAATACACTATTTTTTGTAGTAAGATAAACCTTTTTGAATCATTAAAAAATTGTTATTCTGATTTTTTAATGACCTCTTCATATGTACTAGAACATGGGAACAGATTTTTAAATAATACTAAATATTCATAAGCAAGATTATACTTCGTAGAACTCCCCGCCAGCCTGTGTGCACTTAGGTTTTCTGCAGTATTCTGGCGCAGTGACTGAACACTGCTCTACTGTAACCACAGGCGCGTGTCCCAGGTAAACTGAGTCTCTGACTTTGCACTACTTCCGTTTTCGTTAGCATGGCTAATGCTCCTAACCAAATCTTTATCATATCTCAGAAAGTCAGTGACAATTGTAATCTCCTAAACTGTCGACAGTGATACAGTGTAATATGTTGGAAAGTTCATTTGATTAATCATTAATTAAGCTAGTTTCAATTCACAGACCTTCATTTTAGTCTATGCTGATGTGAGATTATGGAAGGAAAGCTGGGGCCGGGGTTAGAGGATCTAAGTTCCAGTCTGTCCCTAGGTAGCGTCCTTTCCTTGGACAAATCTCTTTGGCTCTCTGAGTCTTAGTGTCATTATCTGTAAAGCTGATATGATAAAATGTAGATTGTGGGTGAGGATCAAATAAGGTAATGGAAAGTTCTGTAAAGGAAATAAAATAATAACATATCATAATAGATAAAACTCTAACAGAGAAATTATTAAAATCCAGTACCTGAATTTTAATTCTAACACTGCCATTTAAAAACTTACACAGTTTGTCCAAGTTACTTAACCTGTGGAACTCAGTTTACTCAAAAATACAGGGAATAACGCTTTTCCTACAAAATTCTTAAAAGGAGTAAATGAAATGAGATTAAGTATATAAGTGGCATAGCGGAGGGCTTGGTATCTACAGGATATCCTACAATTGTGAATAACCTCCACCTGGTGCATATTATTAATTTGACAAAACTTTTTTGAGGCTCGGCCTGGTTTTAAGCTCTAGGAATGGAGTGGTGAGCAAGATAACGCTTCTTGCCCATGGAGTTCGCATTCTCGTGGGGGAATCAGAAAGCAAGTCAACGAGCACACAAATAATTTTAGAAACCAGTAGGTGCCGTGGAGATAGTGTGTTGGGAAAGGGGACAGCATTGGCAGGTGGGCAAGGTGGACTGTTTAGGGAAGGCACCTCCAGAGCATTTTTAAAAGCTTTTTATTTCAGATCATTGTAGACTCAAATATAGTCATTAGAAATAAACTCAGACACGGAAAGACAAATGCCACGTGTTCTCACTTATAAGTGGGAGCTAAATAATGTGCACACATAGAAGCAGAGTGTAGGATGATGGCCTGTAGACACACGGAGGGTGGATGACGGGAGGTCGCTTGGTGGGTACGGCGTTAGTTGCTCCAGTGACGGATGCACCAAAGGCCTTGACTTCACCATGACACGTTATACCCGTGTAGCAAAATTGCACTTGGGGTCCCCTGAATGCACACAAATAGAAGATAAATTTTAAAAATTGTTGAGTCAGGACGCAGATTACCATATAAGAATCTACTGTGACTTGCAACTAGTTTGAATGCAAAAAAGTACGTCATAATTTTTTTCCAATAAAAGAAAAGCACAGAGTCCACGTATCCTGATACATTTTCGAGTAGAAACTTGAATTATGAGAAAGAATGTATCACAGAGTATTCCAGGTGGAGGGAACAGGAAGTACGGTGATTCTGAAGTAGGAACTGGGTGTGGTCCTTTGATCACCTGGAGCAGGGTCCCCTGGGCCATAACATACACACAGAGGCAGAGTTTTAAGATGTGTGCTGCAGGAAGATCATGCAGGGTCCCCAGAGGCGTGGTGAGGAGTTGTCTCTTTTGTGCCATGGATATTTGTGGAAAGATTTTAATAGGGGAAATAACACTTTGTAAAACTACACTAGTTGTGCTATGGAGCGGTGCTCATGTTCCCCTACAATAATTTCTCAAACTTTTGTACCTCCCTGCCTCCGGATTTTTAAGTTGACACCTAAACATTTTCATCCTAAGTATAAATAGTTTGACAGGATATAACTTTTAGTGTAGAGTAAAAACTGACTTGTAAAATAATACTTGTGCCACTTAAAAAATGTATCCAATAGAATATTAATACCATCATGATTTGAAACCCACTATCATTCATTTCAAAATACATGAAAAAGCTCTTAACTGTCAGAAAATTTTTATTTCTTTTTCTTCTTGAGCTCATATATCTATTTCATATCTCTCACAGATTTTATGTTATGGTATTTATATGTGAAAATACTTCAGTGATCATCTTGTCATTTCTTCAATGATTATCCTATCATTTCTGGGTAACTATATAGTATACACCATGTATATATGTGTGTATATATGTATAAATATGTATATGTGTGTGTTTAATATATATGTGTGTATATATATGTATGCACACATTGATGTAAGATTTTTTATTTTTTAATTTTCTTTTTTTTTAAGAGACAAGGTTTTGCTCTGTTGCCCAGGCTGGAGCACAGTGCCTCAAACTTCTGGGTTCAGGCAGTCTTCCCGCCTCAGCCCACCAAGTAGCTGGGGCTACATACAGGTGCAAGCCACCACACCTGGCTAATTTTTTTTTTTTGAAGAGATGGTGTCTGGCTACATTGTCCAGCTGGTCTTGAACTCTTGGGCTCAAGCAATCCTGCCACCTCAGCCTCCCATAGTACTGGGATTACAGGCATGAGCCACTGTGTCTGGCCTATTTTTAAATATTTCTTACCATGAAGCTGTAAATGTGTTAAAAATGTCTAGAAAGGATTATTATAATCGATACTAATATACAGTTGATTGAAACAAAATCTGTAAAGAATTTGATAAGTATCAAACCTAAAATGGAATTGCATCATTTATTGAGATGGAGAGAGTTTTTAAAATTTAAATTCAGGTGCCCACGATGAATATATTTATTACTAGAATAAGGCTAATTCTGATGGAAAGTAATAATAAATGTAAATGTTATTGAGAGACTATAATTACAGGGTTTATAGATGGAGATCAAATGATTATTAGGGATACTGCTCATGCATTGTTTACATTACGTTATGGTAGAATCTGCTACATTTTTTAAAGTGACTCCAATCCTAGTAAGTACATGGCAGGCATGAATAAATAAGCAGAGAAGTGCCAGGTGAGTGGCGGTGAGTGGATAGACATGTGCATTCAGTCAAAATTGATAGTCACCAATATTCTTTGGGTAAAAGCTAATGATAACATTCCTCCTTGAAGAAAATAAAAATGTTAAATTATCTCTGAGACATGTTTCTTTTACTCGTATAATATTGGTCCCTGGGAAGTAAATGTAGAGTTTTCACCTCATCCTCTGTGAAATTACAAAAAATGTGTAGCAAATATACACTGAGCTGTGAGTGAACAAGACTACTTTTTCCTAACACATAATAGTAAAATCGTAGATAGGGTGTGTTTAATGACAAATTATTTGCCACGATTCTTTTAGGGAAAAAACAACAACCAAAAGTTGAGTAATCCCACTCTTAGATAAGGCACGGATCTGTGCCATGAGCTTTATTTTAACTGAGTGAAATGAACTTCTACTCTTTAGTATTTCTTACCTATTCTCTTATTCGTTGCTCTCATTTAGAAGTGATACCCTTCACCGATAATTGTTTGTGATGGATAAAGCTAGAACTTTAAGCAAAAGTTGTCATTACTCTCAGTATCCCATCTGCAGTATACCTGAATTTAGAATGTCTGAGTTTAGGCCAAGTGCCCTGTATCTAATGTCATGATTTTCTCTTTGTAGAAATATTTACAAACTAGAAAAGACTGAAATCTCTTCCCCAGGTTTATGGCACCCCACGTTAAAAGGGCTTTTTAAATAATGATAGTTTTTTTTTTTTTTTTGGTGCCCCAGTGATTTTTACCACTTTGGGGCAAGGCAGAGCGAGGGTGGGAAGCATGCCCTTCTTTTGTTAAGTGAGAGAAAGGCAATTATGAAATAAAAGGCGAACTGGCAAGTGGTGCTGCTTCAAGAGCTTTCTTAGGCTTATCGATAAAACAAAGGACTATAAATGGAGTTAAGGTTGAGGAATCAATAATTTTATACAACCTGTGCTCGTGTACCTTCGTGAGAGTCTTCAGGTATACTCAGGGTGTGGCGGTCAGTGGTCTGAGCCCCAACGTCGTGCCGGGAAGAAGGAAGGAAGTGAGTGAGTTGAAGTGCGAGGCGGCGGGAGTTTGGCCCACAGTGGCGGGAGTGGTCAGATGTGGGCGAGACGTTGAAGGCGGCGCTGCGGGCACGGGCTGCAGGGTTGTGAGATTTGAGTGAAAGGGAGGCGTCAGCGGGGCGGATGATAGTGCATTTAGCTGAGATGGAAGGGACCGAGGGGACACATTTTGAGCTGTCTTTGAGAATCAACAGATAGGCCTGAAATACGGTCATACGGACACGTGGAGAGTGGAGCGGGTAGTTGCGGGTGTCCTCCTAGAGCTGAAGGCGCAGGCCAGGTTGAAGGTAGGCGCCCATCCTGCCATCGAGGCACCGAAGCCAGGAGGAAGGGAGAGCGGATGAAGGCCCAGCTTTCGGTAGGCCCGTTGGCGGTCAGGAAGGCGAAGAAGGCACCGCAGCGGCCTCTATCTGGAAAGCAGCTTGTAAAGGAAAACAGTTTGTTTGGACATCTTAAAGCTTAGTGATAAAAGTTTTATATTGTAAGCATCAAAGGTGATGTAATTTTTTTTATTAGTAACCTCACCACTTGACATACTGAGTGGTTGTCTTACGATTCATTAGGATTCTGCTGTGAAATTCACGTGTGTTTTAAAGCTGAGTAGCCTTATACGGTTATACCCTGTTCTTAGTGTTCAGCTGTTGGCAGGTAGAGAAAGAAGTAAATAACGTGATTCGGTCACATGCTGTGTTTACGTTCATATCATTGGTTGCAGCAGGCATGATCACAGGTCAGAGTTTCACAGTTTTATTTTTCCCTAGTAGTTTTCATTTTAACTTTTAAAAAACTTTATTCTCTGTTCTCTGTAGTTTTGAGGTATCCTTTGTGTGTTTCTCCACAATTATTTCTTTTCCTTTATTTCGCTGACCTTAATCTTTGCATATTATTCTATTAACTTTCATTTGGGAAACCTGTCTTCTGCCGTTGTTCTTATTTCCTTCTTCTCTTTGAGAGAAGCGGCATGGCCGAGTTTCGAGAGCCTCAGCAGTGTTTCAGTCTGGACTTGTCTCAGCTCTTCCACTCGGGACCTGTGGAACCTTTGGAAAGTAGCTTGCAGTTTCTGTGTGTGAAAGGAGGTAGTATTAATGTTTATCTCAGAAGGTTGTAAAATTTAAATGAGGTATACATTTTCTAATGCATAGCAAACAATCCTCTTAGTAAACTGCCTATAAGGACGTCTTTAATCTGACTCAGATATACCGTCTTAAATCCAGTCTCCCTCTATCCCTGATGGAACAGAGAGAATTTGATTTTCCCACATTGTATTTAACCTGCTGTTCCTTTAAGGATGACGTGTCTTCCCTCCACCCTTCCTGCTTTTATGATTTTGTCTTTGGTTTTCAATACTGATTATATTGTGACCTATGTGCACGTGTGTGCGTATGCACATGTGTGTGTGTGTGCGTGTGTTCATTCTGTCAGGGTTAATGAGCTTCTTGAATGTGGAGGTGGTTTTTCTTCAGTTTGGGAAACTCCCTGGCCATCACCTCTTTCTGTGT
The DNA here is from genome assembly GCA_004363605.1 of Indri indri. Classification (NCBI taxonomy): domain Eukaryota; kingdom Metazoa; phylum Chordata; class Mammalia; order Primates; family Indriidae; genus Indri; species Indri indri. Next base: position 13,075 of record RJWJ010005647.1, on the reverse strand, counting down.
TGCTTCTGCCCCTCTCCCTGTTCTTCTGGGACTCCAGGTCCCTTCATCATCAGCCTTTACATGGATGGACTCCCATGTCTCTTACGCTGTGATCTATTCTTACCATTCTTTCTTCTCCTTAGTCTTTAGTGTGGAATTTTCTATGGACTCTGTCTTAGAATTCAGTGATCCTGTCCTTTGATATTTCTGCTTTTCTTTTAAACCATTCCATGAATTCTTAATGAAGATATTTTATTTTTTAGATCCAGAATGTTCACCTGATTTTTTTCATATGGATTGCAGTTTTTTGTTGTCGTTCTCCATTTGTAAATCCATTTTGGTACTTCTTTTCATATCTTTCTTTAACATGGCAATCATTGCAGATTATTTGTTTATTTTTACCCTGAATTATTGATTGCATTTCCTACCTGTTTATATGTCTGGTAATTTCTTGGTTTTGTGCTCAACATGGTGTGTTAAGAACTATAGAGGCCCAGATGGTATCTTCTGAGAGGGAGGATGGCCCATTTCCTCTGTTAGGCAGAAAAGGTGAGCAGTGACCCAGTGACCACCTCATCCAACAAAGGATTGACCTGCATGGAGGCCAGCTTGTGATTTTAGTAAGACTTGGTGCCCCTTTGGTTTGTCCCTGTTTTATGGCCATGGACATCAGGTGTCTTTGGTTGAGCTGGACAGGTGGGCAGGCACTCTCTCTCCCAGGCCTGGAAGACTGCACAGGGCCTACTTGTGTCCTGCGGAAGTTTTGAGCTTAGTTTTTTAGGTTTGCACCTCATACGGTGTTTAGGGTGGACAGATCATCTCCAGTAGGAACCCAGTTTTATTTTGTTTTTTGGGTTTATCCTTCTGTTTTTCTCAAACACAAACAAATATGAAATATATTTTGAGGTTTAAAAATGTAACAAATTTTCTTTCTCACAATACTAATCAAACAGCTGTTGAATACCATTAATTTTCCATTATTATTTATGCCCTTTACAGAAGAGATTAATAAGCAACTTGTCTAAGTTCATTGGGATCACGATTTGAAGTCAGACAGTCTGTGTCCAGAGCCTGTGTGTTTAACTGTTATCTTCTGCTGCCTAGTGATGTGCATAAACTGAATCCTGTTTCTTGTAGCAAACCCTCCCTATGAATTCATGATATGACTTTAATATTTTAGCTCCTTTCTACTTAATTGTGTTAATAGGTTATTATTGCTAAAGCATAACTCTTTGATTATGTTGTTTCTTTACTCAAAACAAAGCAAATGTCGTGCCTCCCAATAACATTTTGGAGTTCCTTATATGTTGTTTCAACCCCACTCAATATATATCCAAGTATGAATTACGTTTACTTCTCCCACACAATTTCTTTGGACTTGGAACATGAACATTATTATACTCATGGATATGCACATTCATGGTTGGAAGTTGTAGAACATACTGGAGACTCTTGTATGAAAAGATAATCATAGATTTGTTGGTATTTTGGCGCTTCTCCTTAATCTAGCCCACTAAATCCCTTGCTTCTAGCAAATAATCATATTATGATATATTTATGGTTACTTTCTTTGGTTGATGTTGAGTTGAGGTAAAAAATTAAATGGTTCACCTTCTGATTCAACCTTCTTATCAGGTTCATTTTCTGAAATAGCTGAGTGGAATGTTTTTTCTAAAATTAAGATTTTATTAATTGTGAGCTTTTATTTGTGGGATTAGCAATCAGAAAGGCCTTCTGGGCCAGTTAGTGTCCTCCGCCATACTTTCACTTGAACTATCAACTCTCTCTATTTCTAGTCCAGTTTTTCATAAGAAATTGGGTACTTCCCTGAGGAAAAAAATGTTTTTACAAATACATTTGAAAACCTTTCTAAATGGTTCTGATTCTTAATCTTGACCTTGTTACAAATTATTCATGTGTTATCTTATTATGCCATGATACCGTCAACATTTTGTTTGCCAGCTTTGATTAATTTAAATCTAGAATTTGGCATTTTATTTGTATTTTGTGACAGAATATTCATACAATCATGTATAGCATTTGCCATTTAAATTTATGTCCATGTAATTCAATAAGCAGAGTATTATTCTAAGATGTACCTAATCTTTATAAATCACTGAAAGCATTCTGCATTTTAACATGCAAATATATTAATGGTTTTGACTTTTGATCAATATTTGTGTCAATAAAGATGCAAGCTTATTATTAAATTGGGGATATAACTTATGTACTAGATAAATAAGGGATTGTTATCTATAGATAAATAAGGGATTGTTTTCTATAGACATTTATCCTACTATATTTCTTTTCTTTTTTTCTCTTAAATTTATTAAGAACCTCACTGATTTCCTCATATGTTTGTGCTAAAAATTTATCTCTGATTAAAATTTTGTTATTTTATGTTAATTATGATTAGGGTTTATTTTTCATTGATCAGAAGGTTTAATATACTCAGATATTCCAGAGGATATCCTGAACATGGACGGTAGAGTTTCTGTCTCAACCGATACATGGTCGGTTTAGTTGGTAGTGTGGATCACAGCTCATGTGGGTGAACCATGCAGCTTTTATAGGAGAAACATCTCCTATGTCACTTACTCTTTTGCAATTTGGATTTCCTTTTTGACCAAGAATTTTAGGGAATAAGCTTTGGCGCCTTTTCCAAGGTCCTTTTGTTTTTCATAATGTGTCAATGAGGTCTACAGTTTGTTCTACTATAGTTCCCTTACTGTGATAGGGTTATGTGTTTAATTCATTTTATAAACAGCTCCTACACTTCCTCTTACTTGTTTATTTGGTTGGCATTTGTCCCTAAAAATCACCTTATTAATTTTTAGTTAATGTAGAAAAATACATGTAATAATTTACAGATAAAAGTAGGCAACTCTTACAATACTGTTCTTGTTTGTAAAATATAAAATACAAAAGAAAATTTTTCATTTCTTTACCTCATGGTAATAAGTTATAAATTAGTCTTAGAATTACTGTGCCGCTGTTTAAGACGTTCATTTGCTTATGAAGGAATGAATGAATGAATGAATGAATAAAAATGTATTACCTGTGTATTTTCAAAATTCTGTGAAGGCTGTTCTGGGCATATGAAGATACTTCAAAGTGTTAAATACTCCATAGAAGCCTGTAATGTTGGATGGGAATTATTTTATGTGTGATCATGAAGTGTTTTTTATAGTGTTTTTTGTAGACCATTTTAAAGTGAGTGATATGTTTTAAAGCTACCATGAACTTTAGAGACATAGAGTCGTCGGTTCTCTGTAGTCTAGTGGCCAATAGCTATCATAGTTTGCATTTTAATTGGGTAGCTTAGCTTACATATTGGCTCAAAATTTCATTCTCAGGTTTCTTTTTGAAATGTACAAATGAAATCTACAAGTGATAGTTTCTCAAAGTATAAATTTATTACACTAACCTGGCTTGGAAATTTGAGACGACTTTCGGCATCGTCGTGTAAATGGGGTTTGTAGCCTGTGCTCCAGTTTGATTGGTCAGACTGTGCCTGCATTTCCCTTCTGTGTTAGTGCAGAAGTCACTGCTGGGGAAGCAGTGACAACAGGACAAGAGAGCGCCACACCCCTCTTTCACAGAGCAGTGCCTTGCTTGAGTCTGTGACTTGTCCAGGGGTCAAGTTCTCCCACACTCGATTTATTGAAACGAGTTGGTCTTCTGTTCCCGATATGTAGATAATGAAGTTAGGTTTGTGTGCTACATTTTTTTGTCATTTTAATTTCTGTATCCTTCAGACTTTGTAGTATTTGTTTCTTGTCTTCTATTTATATATAATACACATTCAGTATGTTTATCAGTTTTAGTTTGATTTTTTACCCATGTGTATATAATGGCTACTTAAAGATTTGTTTTTAGGTTATCAAAAGAAATTTCTTCACCCTCATACTTTTCTTGTTTTGACTAAAGTAAGCAAGGCTCCTTTTATGCACAGATGTATTCAGCAGCTGTTTTCTCACACATTTTTTAAAACACATTTTGGCTAAATCAGAAATCGAAATGCAAAATACAGCACAGAGAAATATCACATATATTTATGGCCCTCTCTGGAGGACTGAGGAATAGATTACATTCATTCATATGTGGCCTGTTTCCAATCTTGACAGTCATTGTTCAGTACATTTCAATAATATAAGTTTAAAACATATTTTTCATTGCATTTAACTGGTTCGAAGGTCATTGAACAGGAAAAAAATACTAAATGTGAATAAAGACTAAAACGTTTTAGCATGGCTCTTGGTAAATCATAAAGGCAACAATTTTTCTCCCTCTGTCTCCCCTGCCCTTCTGTGCTGAGACAAGTCACAGCTGGAAGCACCGCTTGCTAGTGACATGTCTTCCCCCTCCGTGAGAGGTGGGACCACATGTTAACAAACACTGAAGCCTCAGCTGAAGTGCCGCAGTCTTCTTGGTCAGGTGGACAGAATTCTGAGACTCTGGGAAAGTTCACTGTGGACAGTGTAGGAAGTATAATGCGGAAGGCCCTGCAAGAAATAGCTGCCAGTCTTTGTGGTTTGGTGAGAAATGTTCACGCTATGGGTTGAGTTGTATCAGGGGTGAGTTGCAGATAGTCTGCGATGCTTTTTGCCCTTCCCTATATATTTTCCACAAGCAAAGTTCTACTTTACTTAAAAGGAAGTTCCTTTTAGTTGTTCTTCTAAGAGTCGTTTTCATTTCCAAAATATTCTGTAGGGGTGACAAGATCTTTCTAATCTAAGGAGATATGGAAGTTTAACAGTGTGCCTCAAATGTTAATTTTACAACCATACAAAGAAGCATCATTAGTCTTTCCTGTTGTGTTTGCCATAATACTCCAGTAATATGAAACGTAGTTTGTAAGAGCAGTCATACTCATCTCTTGCTCTCTTCTTTGTCTATCCGTGGTAGGTGACAGTTGAGCAGACAGCATTGTGTAACTGGTCTTTTTTCTGTTGTTGGTTTTGTTTGAGTTATCAGATGCTCTTGTTATCTAGTGCTGTTTGGAGAGCAACCAGAAATATTTTGGACAGTATAACCAGTTTATCTGCTTGGTGATGTTCACTCAATGGTGATTGAGTGATTCTGACATTCCAGGCACTTTCAGAAAGTTGGAAAATGTGTGAATGTTCTGAGTACCAGCTTAGATATTATGTCATGGGGCTTATTGTACTCAGACAATAAAAAAAAAAATCAGTGTTTTACTTGCTATCAGTATCAAATATAAAATTATTTTTTAATTTTTTTTCTGTTTATGAATTTGAATTTTGAAGGTTATGTCAATAATTGGTGACTCCAAGTCTATCAGTTCTCCACAAAGATCTCAAACAGGAGAGCTTTTGAGGGCCTATGCTATGCTGACTTTCTTGGGTAAAATTCATGGTATTTGAAATTAAAGAGTTTATAATCCAGGCCGGGTGTGGTGGCTCACGCCTGTAATCCTAGCACTCTGGGAGGCCGAGGTGGGCGGATTGTTTGAGCTCAGGAGTTCAAAACCAGCCTGAGCAAGAGCGAGACCCCGTCTCTACTAAAAAAATAGAAAGAAATTAATCGGACAACTAAAAATATATATAAAAAATTAGCCTGGCATGGTGGCGCATGCCTGTAGTCCCAGCTACTCGGGAGGCTGAGGCAGGAGGATCGCTTGAGCCCAGGAGTTTGAGGTTGCTGTGAGCTAGGATGACGCCACAGCACTCTAGCCCGGGCAACACAGTGAGACTCTGTCTCAAAAAAAAAAAAAAAAAAAAAAAAAGTTTATAATCCAGTATGCTTACCTTCTTTTCTTATCTAATATATGTTTTTATTAGTTTTTATCCCTTTAGAAAAGTGTGAGAACAGGGTTCCAGTTTTGATAACGGAGTTATTCAGCAAACATTTGTTCAGCATTATGTGCTGATAACTGCCCAATGCTAGGAATACTAAGATGGATACGATCTTCGAGATCACTGGGGAAGCAGAGGACAAGGAGGGCTGTTGATCACGTATTGAGGTTAATCTGGTGATGGAGAGATGCACAGTGCATTGTGGCAACAGAGTGGGGAGAAATCTAGCTTAACCTTGAAGGTGATTTTCTTGACGAGACGTTTCCTAAAGGGTAATGGATGAATTGCAGCAACATTTAATTGGTAAAATCAGCAGAACTGGTTATGGAATGGTGATGGGGCATGAGGAAGAGCAGGGCATTAAGGATGCCTCTGAGGTTCCCGCTGTCGTCAGATGGGATCTGCATTACTGCTGGCAAACAGGAAACTGAGGTAAGTAGCTGCAGTGGGCGAATATTTAGGAATATGAATAATAACCAGTTCTTTCTTGCAGGAGCTTTTAATCTTATGACTCAGATAAGTACACAGCAAAATATGTGTTCCAGAAGAAACAGCTGTTTTGATAAAAATGCCCAAGAGTTTAGAATGAGAAGCCATAATACTATTTGCTATCAAGAAATTCTTTGACCATGCTCATTGGTCCCCTTTAAATTTGGGGCCCCTAAGCACAAGGGGGCCTTTGTGCATCCTGGCATCCTACCATATTTCTCTGGTTCATTGGTCCTCCCCCTTTCCTAGGTAAATATTTCGTACCTTCTCCTGTGTCTTCAAACTGCTTGCTTTACTTTTGGAGAACTTACAAAACTTTCTTCAGTTGGCTATTTTTGGATACAAGTTAAGGGAATAAAATTGTGCTCAGGAAGGTATTTTTCCAGGCCTCTGTGCTGATAAGTCTAGGTGGGTGGTTTTCTGGTTCTACGGCAATATGGCAAATCTTAGAAAACCGCAGGTAGAAAGAACATACCGTGTCCTTAGCCTGTGTCCTGCTCACTTTCTCTTTCTGTATTTCATTTCCGTTACCTCAGTCATGGTTTGTCAAAGTTATAGATAATACTCTTTTCAAGGTTGATCTCTCAGCCAGTTGGCTGAAGCGCTGTGTGTGTGGTGGTGTTTGAGGGACCTCCATTTCCTTCAGAAACTGTAAGAGCAAGTTTTAAAAGTTAGGGGACAGTCTTTTTTCTTCTCTAGTTTGGGGAATACCTACCCCACCTCTACTTCTATTGTATTTGTAGGGTTAGGATGGGGTGAGAGATTGGGGGAAAAGGTTTATCAATAATTTTAATATTTCTCTCCAAAATCAAACACAGAATCTCTGCGTCTACTGGAATGTCTTGTTTGTTCTGACTAGTACCTAGTGTCCCAGCTCCCCATGTAGAGGCCCTCAAGTAGAACAGAACATCGTGAGCAAGGGCAGTGTGGGGGCTAACCGATCAAGTCAGCGGCAGGATCACCTGTTACTGCCTCTGAAAAGAACTCACCGTCTCTGTGCTGAGCATTGGGGTAGACCAGACCATTTCCAAACTCCCTGTCTTCTCAGTGAAGTTTTTTAGCCTTTTTGTTTTGAATTAATTTCAGAATTATAGAGGAGTTGTGAAAAAAGATTCAAAGAACTCCAGTTTATTCCTTGTCGAGTCCCGGTGTTCCAGTAATTCCTTCACAGCAGAAGGAGCCAGGCCCCGTCGTCATGTCCTTCTCTAGTCTCCTTCAACCTGGAGCAGTTCTTCATTCTTTCCTTGATTTCCATAACCTTGACATTTTGAAGATTAGAAGCTGGTCATTTTGTGAAATATCCCTGAGTCTGGATTTATCTGATGTTTCCTCATTATTAGACCTAGGTTATGCATTTTGACATTAAGAACAATATGTATTTTGTGGGGAAATACTATGAGATGATGAAATTTTACATTTCTTTTCCTCCTTTCACCCACTGGTTTTAGCATCCAGATGTTGCCAGAGGTAGATTTTATAATTTGATTTTTCTGCCTACATTGCTTTTTTTCTCTATATTATATTTTTCATTAATTTGTGTCAGTTTGGGTTCATGGTTTTGTTTTATTGATTGAATTATGCTCCACTCCTATCATTATCTACTCGAGGCTCCAGTCATCCCGCATTTGGCTTGTGGGGTTCCCCTCAAACCACCTCCCATGTTCTTTCAATGTGTCCATATCATTTTTTTAGCACTTCTTTATTTTTTGCCATAACAATACATTTCAGGCCTATTTAGTTCTTTCTTCACTCCAAGCCTGGAATTCTCTATTTTTCCAAAGAGCCCTGTGTCCTTTTGCTGGAGAATGCTATTTAGAAACCAACATCTGGATGCTAAGAATGCTTATGGCTGCTGGGGCATCGCTGTTCCCAGGGCCTCATGGTACACAAAGCTGGGAAGGTTGCACACATTTACATGTTTTCTTAGTTCTAAAGCTATCTTTATGTACTGACAACCATGAGGCCACACTAACACCACTAATTCCAATTCTGATCCAACCTCACAGGGTTAATTTTAGCTTTTTGCATTTCCATATTTGTACCTCCCTTCTCTGACAATGTGAAATCTGCCTTATGTTATACTTAACATTTGTTCAATTTGTTTGTTCATTTACCCTGTAAATAGCTAATCTCTGGACTCATCTGGGCCACCTCCCTGCTCAGATGCCCTTAATCCTGGGTCTCAGTCCCCTCCAAGCAGCCTTTCTGCTCCTGTCACCACCTTCCCTTTCTCTCACTCTGTCGCCCTTTCTCCTGTTCAAGCCGGCCTCTTAGATTTTTGGGTAAGTAGGAAGACCAGAGTGAGATTCTTAATGCATTGATCTACTGGCTTCTGGTTGGCTGTTGATGAGGGGTGCGGAAACCTGTAGATACCTGGGTATCCTCACTGGCTGCTTCAGTAGGACCTGGGCAAGAGCAAGGGCTGACCTCCCGGCTGTGCTGCTTCTGATTTTCCTCGTCTCCGTTGGCAGTGTTGTGGCCTGGAAAACTTTCAGAATGGTCGTTACAAATTCTGACAAGGGTCTTAAATTTGACCCAGATTTATGTCTTAAGAAGCTGCTAGAATTAATTAGTTGAAAAATTACTCCCAAGTTGCTGAATGAATGAAGTTTTAAGATGGAAGTATTTAGTTTGTCCATTAAGATACTGATGAATGTCTGCCAAAAGCATTCATTTGTTTTTATCGCAGCTGATGGGAATCTATTCTTTCCACCACTATATAGCTAGAATTTTCTGCTGATTCTGTGATGCTCCTGGTGTATGTTAGAAAATGTATTTCAGGAACCTAGAGTAGGAGCCGTATTTCTCATTTTCATGTGTCTCATTTCACTTTTATGACAAAAATTCTTTCTGCGCGTATATTAAGAGCACAATCTTTGTAGTTAAGCAGACCCAAGTTTAAGTCCTAGCTGTTGTACTTACTGGTGTTGTTGTCTGTGGCAAGTTATGTAACCTCTGTGATTTCGTTTTTGTAATTTGTAAAATTGGCCAGTTTTCCTTGCTCACCTCATTGGGTCGTGATGATTAAATGAAATTGTGAGTATAAAATCTCAGAATAGTGCCTAACACACAGGGGGTAACCCTCCTCCTCTTCCTTGTGGGCTTGTGGGTGACTGTCAGACACAATGCAAAAGTCCCTAAATACTGTGGTGTTAGTTAAATGGGGACCATTGGGCAGCAACTTCAGATCATGTCTTCAAAGTATATTCAGTGATACAGGAAAATTCTTAATGTTCTATGTTTTAATAGTTTAATTCTAATCTTCACATTTACATAAAACAAAAAAAACTGACAAGAGTGCATACACACAATGTAAATATTAGAAGGAAATAGAGCAAAATATTGCCATTGATTGTCTTTTGATGGATTATTTATGAACGATTTTAATTTTTTACTGTTTTTCTTAATAGTCTATAATAATAATGTACTATTTTTAATAATATAGAATCATTTGTAATAGACAATAAATGGTTACTACTATTATTAACCTATAAATTCTCTTTATAAAATCAAAAGCCCCTGATTTTTATTTTTCTTAGCTTGTCTTAGTCTGACGAATCCATTGTGTAATAACCATACCTGTTTGTAAGATCTCGGATATCTAGTCCCAGATCTAGATCTGATCATCTGATCATTATTGAGAAGAAAGCTGGCAGAGACTTTTAAAACAATGTTCAGCACATCAGTATGTCTAATTTGGGGGAGGGGATACAGATATTTATTATTTTGAGTATGTACTTTACTACCTTTTGGGTCCAGACTGAAGGAAAGCTGCCTTAGGAACTAAATAATTTTAAAGAATGAGACTTGCTACCAAGACTAGTGATAAAAACCTTCTGGAATCAAAATTATTTCTTCAGGGGACTTTTTTTTTTTTTTAGTATGAGGTTTTACAGTGTCTTTAAGAAGGTGGTATATCTGGATAACATTTGGGAAATTGCTAAGTTTGGTAATTCACATGAGAGAGCCTGTTTTATTTTTATTTTAAAAAGTATGGTAAAATGTACTGTTACGTACTAATTTCTGTCTCCCAAAATTCATGTATTGAAACCTTAACTCTCAATATGACTATATTTGGAGATAGGGCCTTTAGATGGTAATTAAGTTTACATAAGTTTACAGCGATAAGACCCTAGTTCTGTAGGACTGGTGTCCTTTTAAGAAGACAAAGAGATGCCAGGGCGTCAGAACAGAGCAAAGACCATGTGAGGACATGGTGAGAAGGTGGGGTGGCCTTCTGCACGCCAGGGTTAGGGGATCAGGAGAAACAAACCCTGATGGCACCTTGATCTTGGACTTCCGGCCTCCAGAACTGTGAGAAAATAAATTTCCCTTCTTTAACCAACCTAATTGGTTGGTTAAAGCCTTGTAGGTAGTATGGTATTTTGTTATGGCAGCCCTAGCAAATTAACACAGGCACATAACTTAAAATTTACCATCTTAATCATTTTTAAATGTACAGTTCAGTGGCATTAAGTCCATTCATATTGTTGTGCAAACTGTCACCACCATCTGTCTCCAAAACTCTTTTTATCTTGCAAAACTAAAACCGTGTACCCATTAAACAATGACTCTCCATTTACCCCTGTGCCCCCCAGACCCTGGCATCCACTATTCTGTGATACTTTGTTTCTATGAGTTTGACAACTGTGGAAACCTCATGTAAATGGAATCATGTTGTATTTGTCCTTTTGTGACTGACTTATTTCACTTAGCATAATGTCCTTAAGGTTTATCAGTGTTGTAGTATGTGTTAGAATTTCCTTCCTTTTAAAGGCTGAATAATATTTCACTGTATGTACAAACTACATTTTGCTTATTTATTTGTCCGTGGTTACTTGGGTTGCTTCCCCCTTTTGACTCCTGTGAATAATGCTGCTGTGAACCTACATCTCTTCATGATCCTGATTTAAGTTCTGTTGGATCTATACCCAGAAGTGGATTTGCTGGACAACTTGGTAATTGTATGTTTAGTATTTTGAAGAGCTGCCACACTGTTTTCCATGCTGGCCGCACAATTTTCATTACCATTAACAGTGCACTTCCTCTCCATCCTCGCCAACACTTTTTTTTTTTTTTCCATTTGTTAACAATTAATTTTTAAACAGTAGCCATTCTGATGGGAATGAGGTATTGGAGAACCTACTTTAATTACATTGTTTTCATTGTACTAGTGTAGCTCTTTATTTTATTTTTCCTCTCACTATTTATTAGTTTCTTATATTCTAGAACTTGTGAGTTAATCTGATATTTTATTATGGTTGGCAAGGAGATCTGATATTTATTTTCCTTTTTTTAAATGCTTGGAAAGGAAAATACCAATCTGAAGGTTAGTAATTGATGTTTAATACCTTGAATGACATTTTCTGTTTTTAAGAAACTTCCTATTTGGGGCAGCTGCATCATACTTTCAAAGGGAAAGAATAATTAAAGGAGATTTTCTTCCTTTGTTAGAACTTGTGAAATGAAAATGGAAACCAGTAGTTCTGTTCAAGTGGTATAGAAGCTTTATGGTTTTGCTTTGGGCATTTAGGATATCAGAAAAAAATTTAAATATTCTGTAAGGTCTGTTAGAGTCCTCCAATTTTAGGTAGTGGATTTTTTTCTTCCGTATGCGTCATTAATTATTTGACAGCATGTGATGACTTTGGATAATATTTTTTCCATACTTTCGTGGAGGTGCGATGTACTTGGGAGAAAGAACACTGAAGGTACCGGAGAACTCTGGGTCTGGCAGTCCTGTAGTCTGTGCTCCTTTTATGCTTATGGTTTCTACTGTGGCTAAGCCATCCCCCTAGCTCTGTTTTTTCAACTGTTATTCAAACCTTCACCACATTCTCAGGCTTCCAGACTGCCTCCTCCAATAGAAAGATATGTAGATTCAGTCCTTCATTTAGCACTTGGTCTGTTCTAGACCTTTACTATATCTGCCATCTGTATCCTAGGGGGGCGTGTTGGGGAAGATAGAAAATTAAACAGTGATTAGCAGACAAGGTAAAAAGTTTTATGCTGGCAATATGTGCAGTGTGTCTTATCAGCCAGCATATGGTGGGGAGGGTGTCTGAATCATACGAGTTCGGAGGGCCCGATAGAGCTGCTCCACAGCGAGCCCACAGCCTTGGATACTCTGCTGCCGCCCTGCTGTTCTAGTGCAGGCTTCCATCCTCGGAGACACCTGTGGTCCAGTGTGCTTGCTGGGGCTTTGCCGTGACTTCTTTGTTGTAGGCCTGCAGAGGAAGGAAAGGAGACCGGTGAACGGGGCCCCTCCTGCTGGGCACGCTCTCTTTAAGAGCCTACTCCGAAGTCCTACATGCTCCATCTTACTGGGCAGACTTTACTCTTTTGCCTGTGCATTGCCCAGGATGGAAGCTCTGCATCCAGCCGAAAAGTGACGTTCTGTTACCCAGAAGGAAAGGTACCATGAACATTGGAGTAGGCACCAAGCAATCTCTGCCATGGGGTTCCTTAGAGGATATTAAATGGGCTAATCTGATCAGACTTTCTTTTTTAATGAATACGTACTCTGGAAGCATTATAGGTAGTAATTTTCCTGGAAACCAGACTGATTGCAGGCAGGGCGACAGGGTGACCAGGTGAGAAGTGATGTGAAACCTGCCCTCACACTCACAGCCACCTCTTTACTTCCGTCACGCCAGGTCCCCTGCGGTCGGCCTGCAGGTGGTTCCCTCCTGCCTCCCTCTGGGGTTTTGCTTCAATGCTTAACCCCGTCTTTTTTTTTTTATTTTTTATTGTTTGTTGTTTATAGGGGTACAGATGTTTAGGTTACG
>RJWJ010005646.1:0-67025 GCA_004363605.1 Indri indri | reverse complement strand
GCCTGGGGCGAGTGCCATGGCGTCAGCCTAGCTCACAGCAACCTCAAACTCCTGGGCACAAGCAATCCTACCGTCTCAGCCTCCCAAGTAGCTGGGACTACAGGCATGCGCCACCATGCCCGGCTAATTTTTTTCTATATATTTTTAGCTGTCCAGTTAATTTCTTTCTATTTTTGGTAGAGATGGGGTCTCGCTCTTGCTCAGGCTGGTCTCGAACTCCTGAGCTCAGAACGATCCACCCGCCTCGGCCTCCCAGAGTGCTAGGATTACAGGTGTGAGCCACCGCGCCCGGCCTATTTTTTTTTTTCCGAATAGCTTTTAACAGTAGACACCTGCTATGTCCCAGCCACTGGCCCAGGGACTTGAGGGACAGCCCCACTGGGGTGCCCTGTCCTCCCGCCCCTGTGCGGGCGGCGCCCCATAGCAGGCAGGGGACATGCCCCAGACACACCAGTGTCCTGACACCGAACTAAGCCATGATTTCCGGGGAGAGTTGGCATCATGCGCCGCTAGGTGAGTGGGGGCGCAGTATCAGCACCGGCTGTCGGCCCGCGCGCGACACCCTGGAACCCCCTTCTCTGGGGCGGCCCCGAGCCTTCCCCAGCCCATCGGGCCCTCGCTCCGCTGTCCCTTCTGCCCGTTCCCCGCAGGGTCCTAATCCGGGATCCGGGGCTGGTAGCCCAGAGCGGGGACAGTGAAGACCCCGTCCCCTCCCTACCCTCGCCAGGCCTCCACGGCCGCCCCGACCCCCGACCCCCGACCCCGCCCGCGCGAACCCCGACTCCGCCCGGCTCCGCCATCCCGGGGTCGCCAGGACCGGCGCTCTTACCTTCTGCGCGCGCCTCACTCTTCTTCGCGCCGTCCCGCCCCTCTCAGCCTCCTCTTCCAATGAGCACCGGGCGCCCTGCACCGGCTACGCCAATCAGAGACGAAGCGGCGTCTATATGGCTAACTAACTGACCAGTCCAAAGTCTCAATCGCTAGGAAAGGGGTGGAGCGTTTCCGGGCCGGCCCTCACGGCCGATTGGTGATCGACGGCAGGGTGGCGGGGGCGGTGCCCTTGCACGGATTGGAGAAGGCCGCAATGGGGCGGGGCCGGAGCGCCTATTGGTCCTCGCTCCGGGGCGGGCTTGCCGATTGGGCGCCGGCGCTGTCTGCTGTGCGCGGGACGGGGCGGGGCGGGCGGCACCACCCAGCTGGGTGAGGGGCCCGGGTGCGGGGCTGCGGGCGAGAGGCTGAAGCGCCGTCATGTCCTCTGGGGTGGCCGCGCGCCGCGACGCCAAGAAGCTGGTGCGCTCCCCCAGCGGGTTGCGCATGGTGCCCGAGCACCGCGCCTTCGGGAGCCCGTTCGGCCTGGAGGAGCCGCAGTGGGTCCCGGACAAGGAGGTACGTGACCGCCCGCCCTGCCCTGCCCTGGCCGGGCCTCCCCTCGGACCTGCCCCCGCCCGGCCTCCCCGGGCCCCCGGCCGCCGCGCCTGCCCGCCCGGGCTTCGCGACTCCAGCCGGCGTCCTGCCCCTGTCGCCTCCCCGAAGCCCCCTTCCCCAGCCGACCTGGCCTGTCGCTCCCCGAGCACCCCCAGGCTTGCCCTGGGTTCCCCAGAATCGCTCCTCTGGCCCCTCCGCCCTGGTGGGGAAAGGGGCGTCTGCGGGGGTCCCGGGTTTGAGCAGGGGTCTCCGGAAAGGAGCGGCAGGTGCGCCTCCTGCACCTTCCCAGGTGCGAGACTCACCTCCCGCGGTTTCATTCCGGGCACGTTCCCTCTGAACTGGCCACGCACCTTTCCTCGCCGCCTCGGCGTGCCGTGAAGGGTAACTGCGCGTAACGTGCAAGCATGTTCTGTACTGCGGAACCGCGTGCTTACAGTGGTTACGATGGTGAACTTTTGAGTATTTTACCAAAGTAAGAAAATTAGAGTAAAAAGTGATTTAGAAAGCTAATAACATGACCGTCACATAGATTTAAATGAACACGTTTTACAGATTGAGTTCGTGCACGCAGTGAGGGAACCGAGCAGGTGTGAGGACAGGTTCAAGAAGTTGGGGCAGCAGGAGCTGATAGAGGTTGAGTGGAGGCAGGTGGGGGGAGCGCGGAGCCTCTGCGGGACGGGACGGACTTTGTAGGAATTTGTGGGTCGGTGGGGAGTGTTCCTCGCAGCACCTGCAGTGCATGGACCTACAGCTGGAGGGTGTCCTCTAGAGCTGTGGTCCCCAACCCCGGGCCGTGGACTGGTACTGGTCGGTGGCCTGTTAGGACCGGGGCTGCACAGCAGGAGGTGAGCAGCGAGCTAGAGCTGGGGAGGGAGCTTCACCTGTACTTACAGCCGCTCCCCAGCACCCGCATCACAGCCGGAGCTGAGCACGGCCACCTGTCGGATCAGTGGGGGCGTTAGATTCTCACAGGAGTGCGAACCCTGCTGTAAACTGCGCATGGGGGAGATCTAGGTGGCGGCTCCATATGAGAATCCAATGCCTGATGATCTGGGGGGAGCCGAGGCGGTGATGCCGGCACTGGGGAGCGGCTGCAAATACAGGTCATCATCAGCAGAGAGGACGACTGCACAATGTGATGCCCTTGAATCACCCCAAACCTTCCCCTTGCACCATCTGTGGAAAAATTGTCTTCCATGAAATGGGTCCCTGGTGCCAACAAGGTTGGGGACCGCTGCTCTAGGGTCTAGACCATATTTCTCACCTTTTTCCATTATTGTCTCCTAAGGACACTTCTTAGACATTTTTTTTCCTGATCATCCTTCCATGAAATCTTTAAAACAATTTTTTTGACAAGTGAAAATTGTATGTATTTACGGTGTACCCAGAAATGCCCCATATCCGTGCGAGCCGTGTGGACAGCATGAGAAAGCAAGACCTGGGTGCGGTTCCCTCCTGCACACGGCTCCGTGTTTACGGTCCCGACTCTTTAGCTGCCTGCCGTGCTTTCCTCGTCCCTCTCCCAGAGCTCTGGTGGTGTGAGCTGGAGCAGTCGCTCCACGCTTTCCCTGCGTATGGTGCCTTTCTTTGCGGCCTGTTGAGGCCTGGGTGTGAGGGGCATGGAGCGCTGCCGGCTGCCTGCTCTGGACGGCTGGGCTGAAGTGGTGCGTCAGCGTGGCGCCCCTCCTGTCGGGGAAGATCACTCCCAAGTTGCGTGACGGTGATTCCCCCCCAGAACGCCCCTGTTTGAATCATGATTAAGTGACCTGAGCAGCTGAGGAAGGCCCTAGAGTCAGGTGGGCTTGGGGAGGGGGAAACACGTGAGGACGGACTTTCCTCTCCGAGGTTGGTATTCTGAGTCTCACTGAAGTGCGGTCCTGCAGTCCAGAAATTACCGAGGACAGTGAGTGTTCTGGAGGAACTTTTGGGCTGGGAGGTGTGGCATGAAGTCTGGCTCTAGCTGCTGTAGCTCTCGGGGGACACTCACCGTAACAGTCACCTGACACTCGTCGGTGCTGCTGGCTGCGGCTTAAGGGACGCTAAGGTAACCGTGCGTGGGGAGGAGACTCAAACTTGGAGATAACCAGTTGTGGAGAAGAGGGTTTGCGGTCTCTGGAGTGGGTGGAGGAGAATTGGGCAGCCATGGTCCTCAGCACCCCCTTGGTGGCTGTGTGCTGATCAGTGTCATTGGCCCATCACACATGTACTGAGTACCTGGCAGGTGCCTGTCACTTTGGGCTGTGAGGGTTATTCCTTTAAGATGCTGCAACAGCACCGGGGAGTGTGAGCGCGCACCTTTCTGCAGCGGGCTGGTCTGTGGCTCTCGGATTCTCAAGGAGCTCGTGACCCAGAACTACTTGAGAACCGTTCCTGTTATAAACCTGGAGAGGACGAAGTCGGGAGCTTGTCGGCAGCGGAGGCAGAGGCGGCTGTGTGAAGCTTCGTGCCTCACCAGTTTGGATGTAGGTGCTTGCGGTGCCAGCGCAGCCTCGAATGATCTCTGGGCTTGTCCCACTGCCGTCGCCGTATCCACCCGCAAGGCAGCGGGCTGGGGCGCGCTGTCCACGCACGCGGCCCTGAGGGCTTGTCGCAAGCAGCCGAGATCTTGAGTTTTGTCCTGAAAACCCGAGCAGTCTTGCGCCTCCCCCCTTTCTTCCTGTCCGTGGCACTGGGCATGACCCATGTATGACCCATGACCGCAGCAGGTCGTCGTATTTCTGTGCTGTCATTTTGACTCTCAGATACTCTGGCTGCAGAGCCGGGAGGAGAGAGCACAAGTGTGCTGAATAGAAACCAGGGGACTCAGGTGCGGAGAGACGTTGTCAAAGCATGCCGCGGGCGGAGGGGCTGCCGCACCAGGGCCCGTGACAGCAGCTCAGCGGCGGGGAGGAAGGGCTTTCTTTCTGTCCTAGGGAGGCGTGACCAAGGCTAAAAGGAGCCCGCTGTGGGCATGTGGGGAGGGCCAGCGGAGGGGCAGGGCAGAGAGTCCTGAGGTCAGCCCGGAGGCTGGGCTGGGTCACGTGGGGGCCTGAGGGACTGTGAGAAGCTGCACCTGGGCCTGCTCCAGTCCAGGCTCACGGCATTGTGCTCGGTTGGCCAGTGGGGACAAGAGTTCAGCCAGTGTTTGATGAGGCAGATAATGGGAACTTGGAGGGCTTTGTTGTGGGTACGTGGGCGATCCGTGATCCTATCCAGGTCATACTGGGCAGGGTGCTTCTGGGCAGAACACTTTCCCAGAACGCCAAGGGCGGGACTTCCGCTTGTTTCCAGGGTCACAGGGTTCAGGTAGAGCTCACCCTCATGAGGTGGTAGAGGGCTGCCAGAGCCTGCCAGGTGTCCCAGGGGCCAGCAGACCTTCACAAAACACTGCCAGGGACACAGGACGGGGTCTCAAGAGTCCCCGTGGCTGGCTAAGAGCTTTTTCTGATGTTAGGAAAAACTGTGACTTTGGAACAACCACCATAAAAAGGGATCCTGGTGTCCAACTTCTAGCATGTCCCTCCCAGGGCATGATTGTCTACAGCGTGGCACCTTTCGTCACCTGGGAGCTATTTGACACCTCTGTAAACTGTAGAAAGCTGATAGCAGTGCCAGTGATCCTAGTCCTAGAGATGCAAGCGACTTTGTCCTCCAGAGGGAGAGTTGATGTCCCCCTCCACCCTCATCCCCATGTCACACACCACATGGTCCTCGTGAGAGAAGCCGACTTTACTACCAAGCTCATTCTTCACACCTCGTGACCTGTGCGCGAGTCTGTTCCCTGGATCCCCCTTTGAAATGTTTTAATGTCGTAGTGGTCCCTCATTCATTAGTGAGTTAAATCTTTGCCACGGGTTCCTTTTACATTTGTGGGGGTTTTGCTGTCCCCCATGAGGAGCCTGAGAGTAGCCGACCGTGGGGGCCGGGCGCAGCCAGCAGGGCAGGTTCCTCACTGCTGCGCTGACAGAGGACAGGGCGGGGCCGGCTGTTTTGTCACTCTGGCCTCAAAGGGAGGGCAGGCATGTGTCTTAAAACTTTGTTCTTTTTATAGTAACTTTTCTTGAGTATCCATTTAAACTCTCCAAACTACGTTTTCCGATTGTATTAAGTGTGAGGGTGTTGACGCTCGAATTCCTGTGCGGTCAGATGCCCTGTGGCAGCTCCTGCCCTCTGCCACCTGACTGCCAGCTCGGAGCTTCGCCGCCGGGACCTCAGGAGTGCTGGGAGCCTCTCTGGCGTGCCCGTGGCCCTTTCTAGTTCTTTTATCGCTCTCACCAATGACTCATCCACCAGGCGGCTTCATTGACAGCGTCTGCCTCGACCTCCCCTGCCAGGGTGGTGGGAGTCAGCTGGGGACCGTGCGGAGTGGCCCAGCGCCCAGGGCTCTGACTCTGGGGCAGGGCAGCGGGGAAGTATGTCCTCAATTGCACAGGGAGCCGCCCCACCTCCCGGCCCTTGAGACAGCTCCCTCCGCTCAGCCGCCTCCCCGTCTGGGCTGCCCGGGGAGGCGGCAGGAGGAATCCTGTGGGTGTGAGCGCGGGTGCCCTGAGAGGCCTGGGCTGGGGCCTCCTTAGTGATCTGCTTCACAGCGACGCTCGGTCCTGTCCATCCGGGCAGGCAGCGTCTGTCCTTGGCAGCGTGTCTGTCCAGCCCCAGCAGATGGGTCTCATTAGGGCCACCGCCCAGGTCGACTCTGCCTCATCCTCCTCCGTCTCTCTGTCCCTGTGTGTTTGTCACAACCGTACCTCACGCCCGGTGGCCCTCAGTGAACTTTTTAAGGCCTGTTTTGTTGGGTCTGCTCTTGCAGGTCCCTGTTCCCCGGGGATTGTGCTGGTTTGAGTTTGCCCCGGCCACCCCAGGGTGACACAGTGGGTCTGATGTGACGTCGTCTGAGGCTGGCATTTCAGACACCCGGGCTACCACGGTGGGGACGGGTGAATCACGCGTGGGCGCTGGGCTTTCGCGATCCCTCTGCAGCTCCTCGAATAGCTGCTGCCGGGAACGCCAAGAGCTGCGAGGCCCGGTTTGAGGAGCCGCCGGCGCCGGCCCAGTGCGCTCTCGTTTTCCTTCTGGCGACTCTGCTTTCTGACAAGGAATAGTTAGTTGGCAGTGATTTTACTCGTGTATCTTCACCCATTGCTTTATTTCCTTATTTGCTTTTCACATTAAATTGCTCTGTTCATAATTTTAAAAATTTCTTTTCACTAGTACTATCAACAGGAAATTACCTTGTTTAAAAAAAAATCTGTCAATTTTCCAAATAAGCTCATTAGTTATTTAGAGTAATAAAAAGTTTCTGGATCATTTATATTTTTAAGGGAGTAAACTTAAGTTCTAAGCGTGGTCTTATGTCTCACAGTGGAGCGCAGATCTCACAGCGGGTGTGAGAAGCACCCGTGCCAGGGTCACCTGTCCTGGCGCTGTTGTGGGCTGCGGCAGCCACGGAGAGGCCATGGAGCGGTGACCGTCGCTGGAGCCTGCGGTCGGGGCCTTCTTGCTCTTCCTTATCGCAGGTCAGCACCACCGTGGAGCTTTCTCCAGCAGATGTCAGGAGATTCTGTGGCTGGTAGACATCTGGGGTCAGGGAAGAGGGCACAGAGGCAGGGGCTCTGCCACCACAGAGCGTTCCAGAGGGACAGCTCTGGAGGGCAGGGGCAGGGCTGGAAGCAGCTGGCGGTGCGGGAGAGCCCTGCAAGCTGCCAGCTGGACTCTGCAGACAGTTCCAGAAGGCTGGAGTGGGCCGGGCCTGGCTTCTGAGTCCAGAAAGCAGCTTAAGAGCAAAGAGGAAATGAGAAAACATTAGTCATGGGATCTCAAAAAGCTTAGGCTCCACGCCCAGTGGGGGGCAGTGGCCGCGTGGAGCGCAGCTCGGATGGGGCACTTGACACGCAGCTCACAGGGTGCCTGTCCTCGCCGCATAATGTGTCTGAAGAGTCCCTGGTGTGGGCCACAGCCTGGACACCTGTCCTTCCACAATGAAGGGCACACTTGCGGCTGTGGATCCCGCAGGACTCCTTCCAGAAGCATCTGCAGAGTCTTGGTACCACTGGGCTCTGTTTCGTGGGCTACGAAGAGTGGGTGCTTAGCACCTGATGTGAATTTTGTTTTCTTTTCTTTCCTGTTATTTCTTATTTTCTATATTTCTTCAGTTTTTCTTTTCTTTTATTCTTCTCCATTTTAGCATCTTAACGTATCTCATTTGGTGCCGTGACTGTGCTTACCCAGGACGTGAATTTCGTCTGCAGTGCACGGTGCTGGGCATGTGGTCCTTGGGAGCACACAGGCTCATGGGGACAGTGAGGGCAGTAGGTGACGGTGGCTTCACGTCCTGAGCAGCTCCTCCGTGCCGGTGTCTCGGGAGTCTGCGTGTGGAGGCTGCGGCCCGGAGAAGGGGTGGGCTTCCCGGAGGAGGGTGCGGAGCAGGGAGAGCTCAGGTGCCTGTGAGTCGGTGTCTCAGGAAGGGCGGGACGGTGGGTGGCCGAGCGCCCCTGCTGGGCCCCGGAGTGAGCGTGCTGTGGCTGACCAGAGACGATGGTCAGGACCGAGAAGGTGGCGACGCCAGGGGGTCAGCCGCTGCTCTGTGCCGCCACTGCCCCATTCGTCCCAGTGGCTTTCAAACCAGAAGGTGCCCAGTGGCGGCCTCTGCCCGGCTGTCCAGAGTCGCTGGCGGAACAGTTACATTTGTGTCCAGAGACAGCTTTCCCACCGAGCACGGAGTGCTGGGCCTCGTCATTCTCCTGCCGGCACCAGCGCAGCCGTCTGTCCCTGCAGATGAGCTTTGACGTGACTCTTGTGTCACATAAGAGGTCTGAGCTCTTTTGTCTGGTTTGGTGATACCGTGGCCGTTCCTAATCCTCTCTCCTTTTCAGTTTATGCTTTTACAGTCATCTCTGTCTGTCCGATTCCCCCTCCCTCCCGCTGGAAGGGAAAGGAAGCTCTTAGTGGAGGGAAAATCTCTTCTATTTCCTTCGGGGATTACTGTGGCTCGAGCACGGATGAGTGATTCTTGGTAAACGTTCGGCCAAGTCCTCAGTCGGCGGAAGCAGAAGCCCAGCGTGTCTCCCGAGAAGCGCCGTGTGGACCACGTTCAGCCACTTGCCGGTTCATTTAACACACACTGTTTGCAGGTCACCACCTGCCACTCACTGTGGCCCACACCCCGACTCGGGAGCCTCCGGAAGCGATGACCTCGGTGGGATGTGCCCATCCTGCCAAGTGGCAGCCCTGTGATGCCACTCCCGGCCTCTCTGGCACCTTCTTGTTTGATTATTTTTTTTCCTGTTTTTTAAATTTATTTTTTATTTTTTTAAAAGCCAGTCAAATTTAGCAGCGGGGGTTGAATACCGTTAGTGATGCTAATGTTAGTAAGTTGTGATAACCCACCACCATCGGACCAGCCTTGTTTAGTTCTTAAAAAGCCCCAGAAGAGGAGGGTCTTTTTCTCGCCCTCCAGAGGAAAAACCCACAGTTGAGGGACGTCAGGCCCCGGCTCCATAGCCCCTCGTGCTGCGGAGCAGGGCGGGCAGGGCAGCACCACACCTGCGGCTTAGGGACAGGTGTGTAACCGCTCATCAAGTTCAGGGATCGCCGTGAAAATCTGAAGAACGTGCGGTGACGCGGAATTCCTTCAGAGCCAGCCTCGGCGTCTCCAGCTTGGACTGGGTGTCAGGCGGCTCCTCGCACCACGCTGGAGGAGGGAGCAGTAGGTGGCAGAGGGTCTGTCACTGGCGGTGTCACCCTGACCCTGTGCTCCAAGCTCGCTTTGGGGCCCCTCCTGCCGTCCAGAGTGAGCAGGAGGTGGCGAGTTCAGGACAGAGGCTTCCTGGTCGAGCTTGGCAGTTCCGAGCCTTGGGTGCTGTGAGCGAGGGTGCGTGCAGACAGCACCCTGCGGTCAGGGGGGTTTGTGCTAGGAATCCCCCTCCTAAGTGGGGAACGCATCCAGCTTGTCGTTCCGAGCGGAGCGGGCCCTGCAGGTCAGTTCCCGGAGCAGGCTGGGCAGTGGACAGGTGTGAGCAGGAAGCTCACTGGGCAGTCTCTCACCTGGGCTGATTCCAGAAGGTGGGCTGTGATGAGTCCTGTGGTCTCTGCAGCCTCCAAGGGGAGCTCGGAGGCTGGGCTGGTTCTTCCAAGTTGTCCACGGGGCCGAGGCTGCCCACGGCGGGCGCACCTCTTCAGTGAGGGCCCCCTGGCGAGGGTGAGAGCTCAGGGCAGGTGGTGGCTCCAGCAGCAGGGCCTGGATGGGACGCGGTCACAGGCTGCCACACGTGCATGGCTGTGGTGGCTTGGAAGATGTGAGTGTTATTTTTGGCTAGTCAAGCGAAGCAGTAGGAGTTTAGTGAGCATTTTAAATTTTTTTTTTTTTTTTTTTGAGACAGAGTCTCACTCTGTTGCCCGGGCTAGAGTGAGTGCCGTGGCGTCAGCCTAGCTCACAGCAACCTCAAACTCCTGGGCTCAAGCGATCCTCCTGCCTCAGCCTCCGGGGTAGCTGGGACTACAAGCATGCGCCACCATGCCCGGCTAATTTTTTTCTATATATATATTTTTAGCTGTCCAATTAATTTCTTTCTATTTTTGGTAGAGACGGGGTCTCGCTCTTGCTCAGGCTGGTCTCGAACTCCTGAGCTCAAACAATCCGCCTGCCTTGGCCTCCTAGAGTGCTGGGATTATAGGTGTGAGTCACCACGCCCGCCCGGCCAGCATTTTAAATTTGTTTCACTTCTAACTTGTTCGATTTCACTTCCACTTGCCCCTGAATATCAGACCGTCTGAAGCGAGCAGCCTTGGCGAGGGCGATCCTCAGGGGTCTGCTGTCGGTGTCCTCTCATCCCTGGTGCCGCGGCGTCAGGCGCCAGCCTAGGGCCCATGAGCTTCCCTGGAGCCGGCCACTCTGCCCTAGCTGGGGCTGTGTGCTCTGCACATTCAGCAGCGGGAGTTTATTTTAAACAATTCATAAAGGAGGTGACTGTCCTGGACCAGCTTGGATTGAGCCCTGCGCGTGCAGAGCGAGCCAGGGCGGCAGCTCTCGGCTTAGAGACGAAACTACTTCCTTAGGGTCTCGGCCACCCTAACGGCACCCAGCAGGCGGCCACAGGGTTTGAGGTCCAGGGTATTTGGGGACATCATACTCGTCCCCTAGGTTTCAGTGGCCCCGGGCCGTGCTCAGAGTGGACTTGTCCTGTGCTCTGGGCGTTGTTCCTGTAGGTGATTCGCAGTGTGATTCTGAGGTGTGACCCGAGGCAGCGAAGAAACTTCAAGTCGGTTCAAGCTCAGCACAGACAGCCCCGTTCAGGACGGTCACCTCTGCCACGGTCATGAGGGAGCTGGGCAGAGGCAGGAAGGCGAGCTCTGGGAGGGGGTGTCCCCAGGGCAGGGGCATTGGCCACGTGGCTCCAGGTCTGTCTGGTGACCACCTGGGGTGAGCCCTGCGGCCCTCTGCCCGGTGCCCAGGTCCTGAGTTCCCGTCTGCCCGGAGCCCAGCCACCTGCTGCTCCTCGCTCTGGTCCTGCGCGCAGAGCCCTCTCTGCCAGGAGAGTGCGGCCTCCTCGGAGCGCTGGGCTGTGGTGTCGGAGCGTTCCCGTCCCCCATGTCAGGAAGCATCCTCACGGTCTCCAGGCCGGGCCCTGCGCACGTGGCGCCCCGTCATCCCCACGTTCCGCTTCGGCTGCTTCCAAAGGGCACGGCAGGGGCGCACTCAGACCGCGGAGCAAACTGTCCCGCACGCCGGGCGTCCTCAGCAGTGCCCCGCGCGCCTGGTGGACCGAGTGTTCCTTCTGCGCTCGCCCGGGCTGATCAGGCGTCCTTCCCGGGGTAGCGGGTCCCCGCAGTGCAGTTCCCGCTGCTCGTCCCGGGTTCCAGGAACAGGACTAGGCCAAAAGGAGTTGCTCAAGGGCAGCAAACTGCCGCTGGGCCCCGCGCCGGCAGGACCTAAAGCAGGGATGCGCCTGCGGCAGGACGGTTGCACTCGCGCCCTCGCGCCTGCCCCGCAGGACTCAGGCCCACTCCGTGGTGCGCTGGGCGCCGCCTGTGGCAGCGGCTTCCGAGCCCGGGCGGCCCTGCTGCCCCAGGAGCCTGCCTGCTGCAGGCCACGCGGGGAGGCGTGGGAGTGGGGGAGGGAGGCCGGTGTTCCCGGTGCCTCCGCGGCGTGAGCGAGCGAGCCGGACTGTAATACTTGGCCATCTTCTCTGCTAGTGTCCCAGATGTATGCAGTGTGACGCCAAATTCGACTTTATCACCAGAAAGGTGAGCGGAGGCCGTGGAGTGGGGGCAGTGGGAGGACCCACTCGGGTGGGGCCCCAGCGGCACAGTTGGCCCCTCTGGGGCGAGGCCGGTTCTCTGCGAGGGAGCGCCGCGGTGGGACTTGTTTTGAATTCAGGCAACGCCCTGTTTCGGTGGCAAGTGCCTGGCCCGATCCCAGGGGCGTGGCTTACACGCTCCTGTGACCCTGCGAGGTGTCGTCCCCTGCGGGTTGCTGCCCAGACAGGTGCTGCCCTGAGAGTCGGGTCCTAAAACCTCTCTGCGCACGGCTGCGCGGAGGCAGGGCGTCCGGTGGGCGCCGCGTGGGCCGTTGAGAGGCGAGAATCAGGCCTTCGACCGCCCAGGGAGGCAGAGCCCTGCCGTGCGCAGGGACCCCGCTGGGCCCACGCGGAGGCCAGCCTCTCAGGCCGGTGTCGGTAGCGGCCCAGGGACCGGCCCGGCACAGTGGCCTCGGCGCGCTTGGGGGTGGTCTCGGGGAACTTGTCCTCTGCTCACTGCCCGTCCTCTGGCCGTCCGCCCAGCACCACTGCCGCCGCTGCGGGAAGTGCTTCTGCGACAGGTGCTGCGGCCAGAAGGTGTCGCTGCGGCGCATGTGCTTCGTGGACCCCGTGCGGCAGTGCGCCGAGTGCGCCCTCGTGTCCCACAAGGAGGCCGAGTTCTACGACAAGCAGCTCAAAGTGCTCCTGAGCGGTAAGCGGCCTGCTGCGTCCTAGACGTTCCCCACGAGGTGACGCGCGCTCCTCCGTGTCCGTCGAAGCCGTGGGCTGTGAAGAGGCCTGTTCCGCTTTTTCTTTGACGTTCTGTCTCGCCCTCCTCATTTTCGTCTGGATTCATTTAGCAGCAGTTGTAGAGCCGGAAATGTCAGCTAAGACACGGTCCTGGCTCTGCTGGGCACGTCCCTCAGGCGGGAGGGGAGGCCCTGACCCAGGCAGCTCCGTCCCTGGCGGTCGAGTCTTTGTGGCTGTGGCCCCGGAGAAGAGGTCCAGAGACTCCCGCCAGTAGCACGATGCACTGTGCCGTCTTGGGGGTCCCAGTGTGGGAGGAAGGAGCCCTCCAGAGGGTTTGGGTTTGCCTCCCGGGGCCCCTGGGAAATGAGCCGCTGCCATTCCGCGTGCTCTGCTGGGGGACCCTGCGTGACCCGGCCTGCGGCTCTGCAGTGGCCTAGCGGGATCTGAGCTTTGTGGGTTTTCTTGCGCCTTCTTTCTGCCGTTTGGTCCTGTTCCGGTCAGCTCTGAGAAGGCGTGGGTGGAGGGCGTATCGTCCTTCTGTCTGGGACCTTGCGATGCATTCCCCTGCGCACTTTCTTTGAAAGATGTGAAAACGTTCTAGGAGCTCCGCGCGCAAGCGGAGCCTGTGGCATAGAGCCGCTCCCTTCGTTTCCGTCTTCAGCCCTGGGTCCCTCCCTGCCTCCGCTCAACCGAAGGGTCCTTGGAACGAAGCCGGTTGTTTCTTGTTTTCATTCCGTCCCGCGTGCATGTCTCTGTGTGGCGCTTGGCTGCGGCAGGTTGCGTGGAAAACAAGCAGGGCCTGTTCTCACGTCTGTTTTTGTGTCCTAAGGAGCCACCTTCCTCGTAAGTTTTGGAAACTCAGAGAAATCTGAAACCGTGGTTTGTCGTCTTTCCAACAACCAGAGGTAAGAGCCAGAACCCTACCTGGTGCGGGACAAGTTGTCACGGACCGCGGACCTCAGTCACAGCGAGCGCAAACGTGTAACAGCGTGGTTTGGAAACTTTTGCTTGACGCAGATACTTGTTTCTGGATGGAGATGGCCACCGTGAGATCGAAATTGCGCACATCTCGACCGTGCAGATCCTCACGGACGGCTTCCCTGCAGGAGGTAAAGCTGCCCTGTCCTTTCCTGAGCCGGGGGTTTGGTGCCACCTGTGGGTGACGGGAGCGCGTCTCCAAGACGGCGCCTTTCCTGTCCCATGGGGCGCGTATCTAGTCGGGGGCTTTGGAGCCTGCCCGGTGGGTGGGGGCTTCCGCCGTGACGAGGAAGGACAGCGAGCCGAGCACATCGTGGTGACTGCCCTTTGCCTGAACGCTCTGATGTGTCACTCCATGGACTCGAACCAGGGACAAAGCTCCCCACGCAGTAATCAAGATTCCCAGAAAGGTCTGGAGTGACGGCCGTTCGGGAACCAGCATTCTAGCCCCACTGTCGCTCGCTCCGCCTGCCGGGCGTCTGTGCAGACTAAGCTCCGTGTGCGTTTCCTCGCGAGCTTCTAGAGCACTTAGCCTAGTCTGGAGCTTTCCGACTAAACCCGCATGCCTCCGGAGCCGCCTGCCCGCTGCCGCGGCGATCGCATTCCCTGTCTGTGAACTGCCGGAGCACGCCTTGACCTAACCCGTCTTGCCTTCCGTTCTCTCTGGCTCTTGACTGCTCTCTCCGCTGCCCACCACCTTCTTGACGTAGAAAAAGACATTCACGCTCACACCGGCCTCCGGGGGAGCCAGCCTACCTCTGAAGGTCAGCCCTGCCCTCTGCCCGGCCCCCGGCCCTGCTCCTCCGCTTCTGTCCCTGGGGTGTCCGTGCCAAGGTTCTTTGTGGAACTCACGTTCGCTGCTTTTGGTTGATTTGAGAGAGGTGTTGGGGTCTAATGCACGGGTCTGTAGAGCCTAAATGAAAACGCCCCAGCACTGCGGTCCCCACCCCCAGGCGGAGGATGGTACCTGTTAGGAGCCAGGCCACACGGCAGGAGGTGAGGGAGCCAGGGAAGCTCCATCCGTATTCACAGCCGCTCTTGTCACCGCGTCACCGCCTGAGCGCCGCCTCCCGCCGGATCAGCAGGGGCATTAGTTCTCACAGGAGCGCGAACCCTACGCATTTGAGGGGTCTCGGCTGCGGCTCCGTATGGAATCCAGTGCCCGATGATCTGGGTGGAGCTGCGGCGGTGATGCCGGCACTGGGGAGCGGCTGCAAATACAGGTCATCATCAGCAGAGAGGACGACTGCACGGTACATGTGATGCCCTTGAATCACCCCAGACCTTCCCCCCGGCCCCCCAGTCTGTGGAAAAATCGTCTTCCATGAAACTGGTTCCTGGTGCCAAAAGGTTGGGGACCACTGTCCTAGCAGAAGACAATGTATTTGCTCAGTTCTATATGGACGCTGGGGGGCGGGGAGTGTTACCGCCAGTTGACAGCTGCCTGTCAACATCTGCCCAGGGCAGGCTGGGCCACGGGAACCTCTCTCAACACTGCCCTGGGGGCTCTGGGGACCCTCAGACTCTCTCAGCACTTGTCCCATCCTCCTGAATGACTAGGTGACAGGGCCCAGCTGGTGTCTCGCTGCCTCTGTCCCCTGAGCATGGGTGCGCGTGGCACCCGGCAGGCTGCGGGGAGAGGCCCTGGTGTAGGGCACCAGCCCGGTGCCCTCTCTGCCCGGCACCCCCGGGGGAGCCCGAAGCTCAGGAACTCGCCGAGGTCCGCCCAGGGTGCAGTGGTGGCCAGTGGCGGAGCCTCGCACACGTGGTCTCCCCTCGACTCTGGCACTGCGCACCCTTCGCGGTGGTTTAGGGAGTGCAGTGAGCCCTGCCCTGCCCAGTGTTTTCTATTTAGGACCCCGGAACCTTGTCTTCACGTGGGGGTAGGGACAGTGGGAACAGTTCCCTGAGCTGAAGGCAGCCCCGAGGCCTGGGCCCTCTACAGTGGGGGCTCACGCCAGTTCTGTCGAGGGTCAGATAGTAAATCTGTGCTGGCCACACATGCTGTCAGAGCTCAGAGGCAGCCACAGACAACGGGACAGATGGCCGTGGCTGTGATCCAGTAAAACTTTATTCACAAAAGCAGGTGGGGGCGGAGCCGGGGTCTGCCTGCTCCAGAGCACAGGTGGGAGCTCCCAAAGCAGCCTAGTGGGGGCGTCAGCCTGACAGGCAGTTTCCAGGGGGTCTCTGGGCTTTAAAACAATGTGGCTCATGACAGCAGGGCTTAGGTGGCCTGCCTGGGCACAGCACTTTACAGGTGGTCATGCCTCTCCCCAAGCGAGAGTGGCTGGTGTGCCCTGCCACCCGCTGCTGGGAGAGTCAGGCCCTCAGTTTTGATTCAGAGATCTGTGTCTGACTGAAGGAATCTCCTGAGGGGTAGAAGATTGCTCAAAATGGAGTTTTCCTCCAAAAGTCACGAAGTAGAAAAGCTGCAGTCAGTTATGGCAGCACGCGCCTGTGGTCCCAGCTCCTCAGGATCACTTGAGCCCAGGAGTTTGAAGCTGCCATGAGCTGTGATTACGCCACTGTACTCCAGGCTGGGCAACACAGTGAGACCCCTCTTTCTCTAAAACAAGTAATTTTTAAAAAGCTGTAGGTCACGTTCACCATGAGGCTCGGCCACACAGGTCTTTTCCTACACTGTAGCCTTGACTGTGAAGAGCTGTTCTGTTCCTTGAGTGGTTTCTTGGAGCAGGTGCTGGAATTGAGTCGTAGTCATGGGAGCAGCTGGTCATGGGCCAAAGATAGGGGGTGCACCCCAGCAGGCCGATCCCCCAACACAGGGTGTTTCTGGGCCATGTCAGGTTGGGGGGAACAGCCCATGACTAGGGTGGGGTGGTGTTTTCCTGGTGTGAGGCCCTTACCTGTACCGACCATCTGTGCTCTGGCCTAGGTGCTCAGCAGTGGGACAGTTGAGGCCAGCTCTGACACAAGCGTGTGCTTGGCCTGTCTGCCGAGGGCCAGGGTACTGTTCAAGTGGCCGCCATGCTCTTGCCAGCCCTGGATGCAGATGGGCGTGACTGGTGCTTAGAGGGGAGCCAACCCTGTTTGGGGGTTCTCTGAAGGCAGGAAGCCCCACACAGGCCAGGGAAGCTCGGTAGTTTCTGGATTAGCTGAGAACAAGGCCTCTTACGCAGCTCTCAGTGATGTGGTTCAACGTGTCCCGGGCCATGGAGGGCCCGGGGCCAGGTGTCTTGGTCCCTGTCCTACCCTCTGTGAACTTGGGTCTCCCATCAGAGAGGCACGGAGAGACCGAGTTCCCTGGGTGCTCCTCACCCCCAGGCTGTTCCCTCGAGCAGCGCAAGGTCAGGGAGGCACCTGGGCCCCACATGTCCTGGCACTCGGGGTCCCCTTTGGGCCTTCTCACCTCTTCTCCGTCCTCCAGGAGGCAGCACGCGGGCCACGGGCATGTTCCTGCAGTATACGGTGCCGGGGGCAGAGGGTGTGGCCCAGCTGAAGCTGACGGCTGGGGAAGATGCACACGCCGGCAGGAGACAGGCGGCCGCGTGGCTGGCGGCCATGCACAAGGTACTGCGGGCGGGCCGGGGCATGGGAGGCTGGGCCCTTCCCCTTAGAGCAAAAGGAGGTTTCCAGAGAAAGACCTGCCACCTGCCCTGTGCCCCCCACCCCACCCCTAAAGTGCACGCAGGGTCAGCTCCGACCCGGCATAGGGCCGATCGTGTTTTGTTGTGTTTATTTCTGGTCACCCTGCAGGCTGCTAAGCTCCTCTATGAATCTCGGGACCAGTGACTTCACGTGGGAGCTGAGCTTGGGGTACGTCTGGGCACTGGGACCGAGTCGCTTGGAACAGCAGAACCCGCTCCCTGTGCACCACGGGGCTTCATCTCGCTTGTGCTGGGAAATGCGATTCACGTGTTTGGAGAGACAGGAGCGTTTACTTACCTAGTGCAACGTGTACGCAGTTTATTAACGCTTTCAACAGCTTCACGTTTTAGAATTTGTGTATTATCTTGATGATGAGGAGTGGGAGAGACTGAGCTACACTACCACCAAACTATTTTTAGCATAATCTATGCCATGTTTTTGAGTTCCCAGGCTTGCTAGAAGGTTCTGGCCCATCAATGTTCGTTAATTCCTCCCCAGAACCGGTGTGGGTAGTGCTGACTCGGGCCCCTGATCTGCAGGGAGCCGCCGTCTGCAGCAGCCTGTTGACAGCACTTGCCTTAGCTCGGTTTACGGACGTCTGTCCACCTCGTCACTAATTTTGGGCTACATACATCCTTTGCTATTGCACTGCGGGGAAGGCGCTGGCTGTTTTTGTACTTTTCACTATTTCACTTTATTGAAATGCCTGTACCGCAGTTTGTACATGAAGCTTATGATTAAACCTATTTTGAACATACAGACGAGGCCTCGGCTTACTGTGTCCAGGTCACCTGTGCTCTCGGGCCACAGCTCAGTCTGGCTCTAGAACACAAGACTCGCAGCCACTGGGGGAGACAGCGGTTTATTGTGCACAGCTACACGGCATCAGCAGGGGCCACACCCCTGCAGCGGGCTGCTCCGAAATGGCGTTCACGTCTCAGCGCCCACGGTACAGTCACTGCTCCGGGGCGACGACAGCACTGCAACACTGCGTCAGTGAGCCATACACACGTTTATACATAAATTATACACAAAGACTCATACATGAAAAATAAAGCCCTAAGGGCCTGTATTTTAATGAAGAGAAAAAACATTTCCAACATAGTTCTGGTAGTTTCGAATGGTCTAGTCAAAAAATACTTTTGGTATATAA
This sequence comes from Indri indri, assembly GCA_004363605.1. Lineage (NCBI taxonomy): Eukaryota > Metazoa > Chordata > Mammalia > Primates > Indriidae > Indri > Indri indri. The sequence goes on along the minus strand of RJWJ010005646.1, from coordinate 48,902 downwards.
AAAGCCTGTACGTATACTTCATACCTCGGTGACGCCCTTCCTTGCCCTGAGGCTGGAGCTGGGGCAAAGGTGACTGCGTCCCAGCGGGGAAGGGGCCCGGCTGCCAGCTCTGGCGTCCGACTGTACTCGGAGGCGGCGTGCATGCGTGCCGAGGTGCGCCGGGCTGTGTCACGTGGTCTTAGGGGGTCCCTGGCACGGAAGTCCAGCCGCAGCACCAGGCTGGCACCATCTGCCTTTGGGTGACCTAGACCAACACCAGAACAGGAAGCAGAACAGCCCAAGCAGCCACACAGGATGATCACTGAGGGGGACACACACCGGGCAGTGCTGGACAGAAGTTTCCATACAGGGGCTCCTTTGGTGGTGACAGGAGGAGGAATCATGGTGGGGGTGAGGAAGGATGGTGGCATCTGACCTTCAGGAGGGCAGGGCTGTAGCTGGGGCAGGCCCAACAGCTGCGGGTTTTCACTGCTGTGGTGACATGTGAAATGAGCGAGTGGCAGCCTTGAGGCCAAGACACAGCTTTTGTCTTTACTGGCAACCAACCCGGGGGGTCATTAATTACAGGGCTTACTGGCAACAGGGGTGGGTGTTTTGAAAGCTGGGTATTTATTTGTGTTTACAGTAATTGGCAAAATTCAGTCCTCTTGGAGGCAAAAGTACCTCTCCCAGTTACGGGCAAACTGGAGAAAGGGCCTCCCCCGGAACTGCGGGGATTCACATTGTGGACGCTGTCTGCTAAAGTGAGCACCATTAAAACCGCTTCTAGCTTTGGCCTTCCTGGGGAGACAGAATCATCTCTTCAGTGGCTCCTAGTCGCTGGCAAGACCACGCGGTGCTCGAAGGGCCGCTCAGGCGAGTGTTCGCTGTCGGGGTTTGATCCGTGGGTACAGCTGGGGAGCAACGTGACGGCGCTGAGTGGGAGTCGCGTTCCCTCAGCTCCGCACAGCCCTCCCCGCCGCCCCACCCCCAAGGCCATACAGCTCATTCTTGGGCCTAACCTCAGCTGTCACCTCTTCATTCCAAGCCTCCGTAACCCCCTTTTTGAAGGGTGCCCCCACCCCAGAATATCCTATTTCTCTCACAGCACCTCCTACCACCTAAAAACTTGTCTGTCTGCAGGCCCTTGGGGACGTAAGGTCCTCGCGGGAATATACGTCTGCTGTGTCGGCCTCGGCACCCGGCAGATGCCAGGAGTCCAGGGAAAGCGGCCGAGGGAGGAAGGAGCGTCTGCCAGCGCCGCCGGGCGTGCAGGAGGAGAAAGCAGAGGCGGCTCCCTCTGCCAAGGACCAGTGCAGCTACAGACGCAGCACGGAGCTGGCAACCTGCAAGCTCCTGCCTCCCGACACCATCCAATGAGTGTCCGGGCTACAGAGAATTCTAGATTGGGGAAGTTCTAGGTGGGTTGAGACTAGCTGTGGGTTGAAGTTCTCGGTATCTGCAAGAGCCAGTGCCTGGGTAGCTCCCGCAGTGTGGTCCTGGTCCCGGGCACCCCCAGAGGTTCCGCGTGAGCCTCCTGCCAACTCCGCAAAGCAGGTACTTGCCTGAGTGTGGGCGGGGGGCACTGAGGCTTGGAGAAAGGCAGTCCCTGCCCTGGTCCCCATGCTACAAAGACAGCGCAGAGTGCTTACCCCCAGCAGGTTTTTGGGCACGTAGCCCTCGCGGTCCCCAAGGCGAGCCCACCACCACTCGGTCTCGCTTTCGTCCTTGCGCCTCAGGATGGTGAGGGCATCCCCTTCGTGGAAGGACAGCTCATCACTGTTCTGGGCCTCGTAGTCCCACAGCGCGTACACCACACCTTTGTTCATCACGCCCAGCTTCTCCTGCACCCCTGGGACCAGAGAACAATGGTTAGGCCTCAGTGGAGGGTGGCCTCAGGGAGGAGTGGCTAAGGAATGGGGCGGACATGCTGCTGCGAGGCAGCTCTCAGCGGCCTGATGGAGGCCGGTGGTCGAGGTGACCAAGGCGAGAAACCATCAGACCAGGGCTCCACCTCCTGCCACCTGCCCAAGACCACAGCGCTCCCTGGCTTAACGTGCTCATCCCTCGGTCCCGCAGGACAGTCCTACTGAGCTCCTGAGACAGGGGTGGTTCTAAAAGGCATTTCTTACGGTGAAACCTGTAACTCACATTTAGAACAAACTTCCAAAAATCAGTAACTAAAGGAGCTATGCCTGCTCTTGGATGGCAGCGAACGAGCCACACACAACTGAACCATGCCTGCTGAGCACACAGCTGCCTGTGAGTCCCCGAGCAAGGGCCCTTCTGCAGGACGTTGCTTCCGGAGCCGGCCGTGGCGAGTGCCAGGGAGCCTCTCCCACTCGGCAGGTGCCGCCGTGACTGCAGTCTGCTCCCCGTGCTCCTCAGGGGCCGGACACCCCTGGGGCTCCTGTGCCTCCCCAGCCCGTAGGGCTTGCTACCCGGCTCTGTCTGCGGGAGCCTGGGGAGGGGAGAGCATCGCCCGGCTGTTTCAGTTCATCGCTTTACCCCCCAGGATCTAATGCAGGGTGGGGCGCACAGGAGGTTCTCAGGTTACCTGTGGAACGATGCCTTGTGACTGTTTAACCCTCAGAACAGAGAAGATGTTCCAGTTCTTGGAAAATCTGACCCTGGATAAGCAGCTTAATTAAGACATGAGCCTAACTCACTAAGTGGTTCTGGGGACCAGCAGCTGGGCCCCCAGGCCACCACAGGGGTGGAGACTGCCCAGCATCAAGCACACAGACAAGATGCTGCCAGCCACCCCGCTCCCCGGCTCCTCTGTCTAAAGGGGCAACATCTCTGCCGAGCACGGCCACGTCATTTTTGTTTTTGGCCATCTACCACAGAATCCTTCTGACAGCATGGATTTCAAACATGGTTTCAGAAATGAGAGCAAGCTGCTCAAGAATGCTGTGCTCCAGTCAAACTCCAGGCCTCTCCCTGGCCCCGTGTGGCCGTGGCAGCACCATGGTCCACGGCAGCCCCAGGGGAAACTCGCTGGCCCCACGTACCGTACAGGAACTGTGAGCACTGAATGTAGCCCTCCTCCATCTCTTCGCACTTGTCTGCTGCAGTTTCAATGTCGCTGATGGTCGAGGCAAAAATGGCGGCGCCGCTCTCCACCAGCTGCTTGCAGAGGTGCACGCTGTTACAGGACGCGGCACAGTGCAGCGGCGTCCTGGAAGGAGAGCAGGTGTGGTGGTGTGGGTCTGGCCCTGCCCCAGGGCTGCCTGGCCCCTGTGTGAAGCAACCCTCTACGAAACGCTCATGGAAGGTGCTGTGCTTTTGTGCCAGGCAAGCTTCTGTGGTTTTTTTTTTTCTTTTTTTTGAGACGGCCTGCTCTGTTGCCCAGGCTAGGCTAGAGTGCAGTTTCTTCACAGGCGCAATCATAGCTCACAGCAACCTCCAACTCCTGGGCTCAAGTGATCCTCCTGCCTCAGCCTCCCAAGTAGCTGGGACTATAGGCGTGAGCCACCACACCTGGCTGATTTTTCTATTTTTTGTAGAGACGGGGTCTCGCTCTTGCTCAGGCTGGTCTTGAACTCCTGAGCTCAAGCGATCCTCCCACCTTGGCCTCTCAGGGTGCTAGGATTACAGGCGTGAGCCACCACGCCCAGCTGCTTCTGTGTAGTTTTAATGGCATGATTTCTACTAACAAGTTGTTTTGGATCACACATAAATTTTTGAAAATAGATGTTCATCACACAGCAATGTACATGCACATAATACACTGAAATGTATATTTAAACGTGACTAACATGGTAAAATTTTATGTTATATGTATTTTACCACAACTCAAATACAGCGTGACAGAATGACAGCTTTCTGGAAGTTCAAAACAACCCCTACGGGGGACCAGTGGGCCCTGTTCCTGAGGGCAAGCGGAAAAGAAAAACACCAGCTCGGTGTCTGACAAAAGGGGAACTGCTGAGGTTACTTTTCACATGGAACACGGAATTCATACGTTTCATATAGAATATGTGAAAAGAGGAAAACTGACTAGCAGAGTGCTTAGGTCACAGTGTGAACAACCAGGCATACAAAGAACACAGCCACGGCGAAAGGAAAGGCTGGAAAGACATGCAAAGGAACGCTGACACCAGGTGCCCTTCGGGAATGAAATGACAAGTGTTCTTGCTCTCTCTCTTCCATACTTCCAGACTGTCTAGAACATGCATGTCTTCCATTTGGCAAGCAGAGAAAAGTGAACCTCTCAACCCCACACTCCCACGGGGGCCTCACCATCCATCACTGTCAGCAGCATTCACGTTGACCCCGAAGTCCAGCAGGAACTTCACGATGTGATGGTGGCCGGCACACACGGCGTTGTGCAGTGGAGTGATCCCTTCGTCGTTGGGCTTGCTGGGATCTTCCACCTAGGACACATGGCACATGAGAGCCTCGCCTGGCCCCTCCAGCACACGCAGTGGTAGGTGGCTGCAGCTCACCTCGTAGATGACCCTTTGCACCAGGTCAAACTCTCCCTCCAGAGAAGCATCTAGGAGCAGCGCCAGGGGGTTAAATCGGACTCTCAGACCGTGCCCTGTCCGCTCAGAGTTGGGCTTCTTCAGGTTGGTCCGTTTGCTCTGCTGGGAATGAGGATGAAACACGCTATCAGTTTAAAGGCGACCTCCCGAAGCGAGGAGAGCCCAAGAAGCACCACCTGGGTGGGAAGGTGTGGCAGGAACTGAAGCCTAAGGGCGGCCCTACAAGAGCAGCCCCCCGAGCAGCAGCAGCAGCACCCAGGTGGCCACCCTAAGTGAGGGCCCGGCCACCAGTGCCGACTGCCACCCAAGCTTGCTCCGAAGGAGAGCACCACCAGGGCCTGAGCCCCTGGCTTGTGCTCACAAGGACCACGGCTGTGTTGGGGCTGCCAGCCATTCCCCTGGGACGGAGTGTGGTAGGTGATTGCCAAGCTGCCGAACCTGGTGTCAGCCCCAGGGGGGCAGCAGCTTGTTCCTACCGACATTCCACAGGACTCTTCCTGCCAAGACACCAGACCCCAGCGGAGAGGACCTCGTTGAAGACTCTTTCTGAGCCATCAACACTGACCTCCCACCAGGGGCCCTCTGTCTAGAGGTTCTTATTTCTGCCTCCCCTTCCACAGGAAAGCCTCCTAGAGCTCCCTGACTAGTCACCTGGGAAAGGCTCCTTTGTGCCACAGCTGTGTGACATGTGACTGTCTGTCCTCCCCACCAGGCCCAACTCAGGGGCCTGGGACAGGGACATTCCTGGCTCCTACTGCTCCCAGCACAGCCTAACACAAGGGAAGTGCCCCAGAGGTCCTGGCTGCACAAATTATCAAGAAGTGAGGAAGGCCTGGCACTGGTCTAGCAAAGACACCCACCGTGGAGGCTGCAGGAGGGTGGACGAGGGGAAGAGATGGTGGAGGAACTTGCTCTCCCCCTGGGGATGGTGCCTCAGTCACAGGACTTGGGACCTGTTCTGTGGAAGGGACTGTGGCCACGTTGTTGTTATTATCCTCCGCAGGCTCGGCGGTTTGGTGGGTGGTTTGGGGACAGATGAGCTTCTCTGGCTCAGGGGAAGGTAACTCGTTGTCGTTGGCATCTGACGAAGGGGCAGGCTCGTCAGGGAGTGGGGCTGTGGACTGGGCAGGGGTGGGCTCTTCCAGGTTGCCATTAGCATTGGTATTTCCATTGTCCACATCGGCCAAGGTGCCCATGAAGTCCTGGGAGGGACTGGGCTGGTAGAAAGGGGTGCCCTCCATGCCGCCAGCCAGGGTGTTGAAACGCTGGTACAGCAGCTTCTGGATGTTGGGCCCGCCGGGGCCCTCGGGCTCTGTGATGGAGCTCCGCTTCTTCAGGGGCCGGGGCGCATTGGCCAGCTTCCTGCGGAGGGCCTCCAGGTCAGCATCGCTCTGGTAGCGCAGCGGGGAGTGCACGATGGGCGTGAGCTTGGTGGGGCTGAGCGGCCGGGGCAGGCTCTCCACAGCGCTGCCATCTGCGGGCGGGGCGGGGCCGTCCTGCTCTGGCTCTTTCTCGGGACACTCTGAAGATGGCTGAGGCTGTGATGCGCCTGTGGACAGCGACCCGTGAAGAAACGGTAATGGTGATGGAGATGTCGAACCCGACGGTAAAACGGGTTTACCGTATACTGGAGGAGACAGAAAAGACAGGCAATTTCAACAGTGTTGCTGGAGTCTGCTCACTGAGCATCTTGATTCCACGAGAGGTAGGCTCCTACAGAGACATGCAAATCTGCTGCTGCTGTTAAATTCAAATTTTAAATCCTGAGGAAACCTGTTCCAAGAACCTCCACTGACTCCTTGAGAAAGGTGCAGTCTATCTCTCTAATGTATGAGTTTTTACATCGGGGTTTCCAGAATTGGGGTGTTTCCAAAAGAGGAAAAATTGCTAACCTGACTTTCCTCCCTTGAGCCTGCCTTGTTTTCTGGCTAAGGAAAAAGACAAAACTACTAAACTCTTAGAGTAATTAAAAAACATGTACCTCCTCAGAGCAGGAAGGTTTCACCTGGTGGGCCAGGAGCTCTTGATAACGTCTAGGTCTTTTCCACCTCCCCACAGGTAACCACCACACCACCACTGGGGAGGTCCCCAGGCAGGGTGACCTCCACCCAGGAATCCCTGAACTGTGCGTCTGGAAGCTGCAGCCAGTGCCCAAGAATGTCTCAGGAGGCCCCAGCCTAGACCTGACCCACAGGATCCTCCTGTGAGGGTCACCGGCCTCGGTGGAACGTGTGAGACTCATCCTCTCATCTGTCTTCCTAGAACACCTCAAACCAAATCTTTTCTCCCCTGTGGGGTTTTGGGGGAGGCTCCTAAGCAGCAAAGCCACCCCCTGCTCAATGGGTAGCTCCTGGCACAAGTTACCATGAAGCAGGAGGGAAAAGAGGAAATCCCTGAATCCCGCCCTTCCCGGAGTTGGGCTTCCCAAGCAGCAGAGGGAGGCGGATGCTCCGACAAGCAGCCAGAGAGCCGGGAGCCGCCTGCAAACTCCTCACTCCATGCATCTCACCTCTTACTTCCCTCTCACACTGACACCCAAGGCTGTGCTTTAATGCAGGAATTAAGTTAATTCTAAATAGCATGTGGCCCAAATGTAAGGATATAGATTAGTATTTTCTTATTTAAAAGTATAATTTCGTAGCCCAAGAAGAAGAGAATAAACCCACCGTACCTGCTTTCACTGACTTATTTAAGGTGCTGTGTGCTGCCGGCTGGTAATTCTTAGGTGGTGTGGCCTGCTGGAGGTACACGGAGTATATGGAGCTTGAATTCACTGTCTGGGGGCCTTTCCTGGGAGACTGTGGCCTTGACCCTTTATCAGCCAGAAAGGGCCTAATGGCCACTGTCAGTGGGAGTTCAGGTTTGCTGTCTCCAGCTGGAAATGCAGGTGGCCCCGCTGGGTACGTGGGACTTGGCGGCACAGAAATCCTCTGCTGAATCTGCTGTGAGGAGCCTGGCTGGGAGGCGCTGCCTGCCGGGGGCAGTGGGGTGGGCTTCTGGCGACTTGGCAAGCCTGTACCAGGTCTGGGCAAGCTGCTTTCTTTCTTCCTCTCTAGGGAGCTTGTCGACCCTGGACCCAGAGGCGTAGGACTTGGGTATGTCCCATAGCTTGGGGGCAGCTGCTTGCCCCCACCAGTGATGGGTGGTGGCACTTTACCAATCTCGATGCTCTAAATTTAGGTGTTAAGAAGAAAAACAAAGTCAGTCTTTGAAGAGTTAAGCAAATTGTGATCCACAGTCCCAAGAGACTACATAGTAGGATTTGCATTCCCTCAATCAGGCTGTCACCAGGGCAGAGGGCCCACTGTCAGGCCACTGCTTGTCTGCAGAAGTGACGCACAAGTCCTATGCACCTGTGCACTTCTCAGGCTCTCAAGTCCAGGAACCCATTTAGGACTCTGGGTGTGATTTGGACACTAACAGGATTAATTTGCCTCATGACGACTCACACCCCTGATTTAAGATGAAGGCAGGTGAGTGATATCATTAAGAACTTGTGTTTTGTGATAAAGACAAACGGCCTACCGGCTTCTCCGTGGCTCCTAACGCTGAGAAGGGCAAAGGCTGGCTTGAGATGGTGCCCTGCCTGAGAGTCCCCTCCATACCCGGGTCCTTCCAGTCCGCACTGGCCATCTGTGTTGGTTTCACGGAAGAGCTAGAATTCTGTTTTAATGTTGGCCAGTTTCCATCATTAGCTTGAAAAGAACAAAGAATTTGAGTAAAGTTTTTCTTAAAACTAGCTGAACCAACCTAAGACTAACACCTTGCCAGAAACAGAAACAGCACTGGGGTGTCCCATCCTGCCGGAGCTCCATACACCAAGCAGTCACCCCACCCAACATGCTCTGCTGTTCATCTCCTCTAAGACCCACAGACCTGTGCACGAGACCAAAGGATGGTGCCCAAATCGCTTCCAAGTGTTACCAGAGCTTCAAGGACCAAACAAAAGCTCAGCTAGTGCAGGCCCAGGGCTGCGCCCCATTTAAATACAGGTCAAATCCATTATAATAACACCACTGACTAAGCATTGGCATTTTTCAAACACTATTTATAAATTACATACAACAATCAAAAAAGATTCACCTTTTGACTTCATAATAGGTTTGACCTGTACTACTTTCATTATTAAAATTAAAATTCTACATTAATCTGTTAGAAATTTGCATCGTCTAAAATAATTTATGATCACAGGAGGCCAGAGCAAGTTCCCATTGATTAAGTGGCAGCAGGAGCAGACTACCATTCTGTTGCAGTGATTAGAAAGCCAGTTGTCAACTCCAAGTTTTCAGGAAAGCCCCTGGGATGACGTGTTCTTTACAGAGCATTTTCCAAACTGAAAAAGGTACAGAGGCATTCCCTGCTATCACAGGGTCCCTCACAGTGACTATGTCAGTTAGAACATCTGTGGGGTCAGACTTCTCACCCATGACTCAGGCTCCTGTTTCTGTCCTTAACAGGCACCAACGCTGAGCTGGACTGAAGGGGTTGACACTGCCAGCCCCATCAGCAATACGGGACAGACACCAGAGGGGGACTGTTTTGGGCCCTCCTAGCAACAGCACAGCCCCTTCCCGCATCCCACGTGCCAGCACGGGCAGGAGGGGTAACTGAGAAGCAGCAGAGAAATCACTGGTCCTCACAATGCTCGAGCCAAAACCTTTGGCTCACAGAACACAAAGAACAAGCCTCTCAACCACACTCTGAGCAGGCCCCACCGGCAGCAGCTGTGAGCAGCCTACCCCTAGGCCGAACGCCGCTGCAGTAGCACTGCAGCCCCAGTGCTGGGGTTGCGACTGGGGTTTAGTCACTACGCTGCTAAACGTCACCCAGGCTCCAGGCACGGGTTCCAAGATATGCGGGCCCTGGTGAGGCATTCCAAGGCCCTAGCACAAACTGTCACCTGTCTTCATGTAGCTTGTCAGCCCCTTCCAGGCCAGGAGTGTGTGTGCTTTCATCCTCTCTTGGTTACATGTTACATGCCAAGAATATATAGGCCAGCAACTCACAGGCTTGCCAAGGATGCACCCAGATGAACACTCAGGGCTGATGGGGGAAAAGCAGGGCCCACTTGAGACCCAGGAGGGAGGGTGGGACCAGTGCCAAGGGAGCTGCATTTCTGCACCCTCCCACAGGGTCACAGGGAAAGTGGCTGTCTAGCTGCTTCTGAAATCCCCCAGCGATGGGACGTTTTATGGAAACCAGCCACGGGGGGTACTAAAAAGCAATTTTCTCCTTTCTTTCCAACAAGGCAGGAGGCACAGAAGGAAGATCACTTATTTTTATTGTAAAGGAACCACTATTTTGAAGTATGATGATAAAAAAAGTCTCAGTCAGTCACAGTGGCTCACGCTTATAATCCTAGCACCCTGGGAGGCTAAGGTGGGAGGATAGCTTGAGTTCAGGAGTTCTAGACTAGCCTAAGCAAGAGCGAGACCCCATCTCTACAAAAAATAGAAAAATCAGCCAGGTGTGGTGGCGCATGCCTGTAGTCCCAGCTACTCAGGAGGCTGAGGCAGGAGGATCGCTTGAGCCCAGGAGTTTGAGGTTGCTGTGAGGTATGACAATGCCACTGCGCTCTACCTGGGGGTACAAAGCAGGACTCTGTCTCAAAAAGAAAAAAAAAAAAAAAGCAAAGGCCTCATAATGAACTCAGGAAATCACCTTAACATTTAAAATGCAAATCAAAAAGCCCCCAAAACAAAACTTGTGCTGTGCCAGCATCTGTCCCTTGGTGTCAAACCCTTTCTGAGGATGAGATCAGGTGCGTGGCCCCATCCACACTTCACACCTATTGAAACAAGTGATGTTTGTGTGGCATCTTTTTCAAGTCTAGATGTGATGAGACGACCTTTTTCAGTTTGGAAAAACAAATGATTATTGATTTTGTACATATTAAAGAGGATCGAAAGCCTCCCGCCAAGCCTGTCAGCCAACATACGGTTTACGAACGGGCTTGCCGAGCGCTGCGAGGAGCCGCAGTCAGGCCCAACGTCGAGGTCTGACACTGCCCACGAGCTGGTCACTCTGGGTTTACTGTGGCCATCTGTTTGACACAGAACCAGGACAGCCAACAGCAAGGGTTAAGAGTCCCCACCAGGGAGATTGTACATCCCAGTTCTACGTCTGGGCTGAGATTCTGCCCCCAGTTTGGGGATAACACAGGTTTTCTGTGTCCAGTCACGGTAAGCCTCAGTGGCAAGACCAAGGCTAGGGTTCCGTAAGGTGTTTTCTTGCAAACCCTGTGACGCAATGTGACAGGACACACTGACAGAGAAAGGGGGAACGGGAGATACTCTCAGCGTGGCAATTTTCAAATGAAGTTAGCAGGAAAGTATCTGGCTGTGCGAATTACCTGCCACTGGAAACAAATGAATATTTACTCCTACCATGGATGGTTCAAGCTATAAACAACAGCTTATCAAAGAAAGCTCAGTTAGGGGTGCACGCCAACCAGACTGCTGCTGGGTGCTGAGGTGTAGCCGTAACAGACGTGAGCACGGCTCATGGCCACGAGGGCTGCTAATGCCTCCCTCTCACCGGGTTCAGAGCAAGCCCCGAGCTCCCCAGAAGGAGCAGATGTGCTGCTGTTCACACAAGCCACCAGCCAGGAGAGAATGAAGCAAACAAAAAACCAACAAGAACTGACCACCAATCCTGAAAAAAGGGGCTCAAAATAGAGGTCTGATGGCCAGAGAGTAGAATTATTGTTTTCATAAATGAAGGAATGTTTTGAATGTCACGGATTGCTGATGCTGTTATGTTACAGAAAATGTGTCAACCCCAGTCATAAAGAAAATCTTATTCCAAAGAAATCCTGACTTTTTAATGCATTGGTTTAAAATCCAGTCAGACTGGGGAGCTCACCTTGTGCTTGGCTGGGATGTCACACGTGAGAGTGCTCGAGCCTGGAGCTGGAGGCCCAAGTCCCTGACACAGCACAATTGTGCAGTCAAAGACCAAAGTAGTGGTTTGTGGACTTTGATCAGTGTAGAGGGTGCTGAGTGGGGAAAGTAAAGACCAGTAACAGTGCTCTGTTTACAGGGACAGCCCTTCCTCCTGGCGGCAGCCAGTGCCCTCAGGGGTAAAGAAACCTGCAGTGTAAGAGAACACTTGAGGGTCAGAGCTTTAATTAATTAATTTAACTACTGTGTTTTGAACAGCCACATAGTAGGGACCTTCAGTTCAGTAGAGAGAACTTGGTCTCATTTGAGGGTCATTACCAAGGTGGCACACAGCTCCGCAAACACTGCCCAGAAAGACCAAGTGCCTCAAGGGGAGCTGAACGTGGAGTCTGACGTAAGGTGGAGCCTCAGGAGCCCTGGCCCCTGCCCTGCTGCACTCCCCTCCCCACAAACCTCCCTTTCCAGCCTTGAATTCTCCCCCAGGAAGAGGGCCGGGCCACTTACTGGATTTGGATCTTCCATGAGCAGCATTTGAAGCAATAGTGAGAGACTGGGGCTTTATGGGGTCCCCCGGGACAGGATAGCTTCCAGCACTAGGAACCTGGATGTAAGGCCCCACAGCAGCGACCCTGCCAGATGTGCTCAGGGGTGACTGTGGTGACGATGTGCCATTCACACGGTTTAGCTACAAGTCACAGAGAAACGAAAGTCAAGATTCTCCTAAATTAGAGGATATCCCAAGCCTAGTGTGAGAGACTGCCAGCTCACACATAAACCACTCACTTCGTAATTTGTGCTTAGGAAGCCCATCGCCCTGAAAGATCGGCATCTAGAAAGTGAGAAATGTTAGAGAAAGGACTCAACTCACAGCCCATATGTGCAGTTCTCTCTCTGATAACTCCAACCCATCTGTGAGCCATAAAAATGAGGAGCTGATGTGATAACAGAACAACTTCTGCATGACCCACGTACAGCCTCCCTCTTACTTGGGGACACTCTCCCTCCAGGTGGGTATGGAGGTATCGGTCAAGCCTGCATTCCGAGCCTGGCTTCGGGTCCTGCTCTGCCACCTATCTGCTGTACTGCTGTGGGCAAGCGACTTAACCTCTCCAAGCCTCTGTGCCCTTCTCTGTAAAGTCAGGATAAGCACTGTTGTAAGGACTGTACCAGCCATGTGGGGCACGGTGCCCAGGAAAGGCTCTGACTCCCAGCAGTGAGCCCAGTTCCCTGAAGGCAGCTCTGCCTTTTTCAGCAAGGAGACAGAGCCACAGACAGAGGACACTGGTCACACAATGCTGCCCAAGAACAAAAGGGCCTACAACATGGAGTCTAACCAGAGAATCACTGACTCCTTAGGATCCCTAGAAAGGCTCTGAGCATGGATCCGTAACCCCTACAGTTGTTCACAAGATTCTATACGCATGAGCATGTGTCATTCTAGGGTGAAAGTTCATGACTCACAATTGCTCAAAGGTACCTAGCACATTTCTGCAGAAGCACCTTCCGGGACATCCCCTGGTGTATCAGGTGCAATGGCTCTAGCCGTTTGTGATGCTTCATTTTATGTGTCAACATGGCTGGGCCACATACCTACATATTTGGTCAAACACCAGTCTAGATGTTGCTGTGAAGGGTATTTTGTAGGTGAGATTAACTTTTAATTAAGTAGATTCTGAATAAAGCAGATTACCCTCCATACAGTGGGCGGGCCTCATTCAATCAGTGGAAAGCCTTGAGAGAGACAGACGGAGGTCCCCTGGGAAAGAGGGAATTCTCCTATAGACGGCCCCAGACTCCAGCCACAACATCCACTCTTCCCTGGGATTCCAGGTTGCAGGCTTGCCTTGCAGACTGCAGACTTGCCAACCTCCACAATTACATGAGCCAATTTCTTAAGATACATCTTTTTCTTTCTCTCCATATATACACATACACATGCTGTTAGTTCTGTTTCTCTGGAGAACCCTGACTACTAACAGCTACTAAAGAACATAACAGAAGGGAGCATGGAGAAGGTGCTTGCAGCCTCTCTCTCATGGCCTCTGTGTTGTTAATCTTGAGAGAAAAAGGAAAGTGAACATCTGAAATCACATTTATATCAATTAACTACTGACCTTCAAACTTGCTGGTTAAAAAAAAGGGGTAGATTTGTAAATAAGTGACTCAGCTCCCTTCTTCCTCTACCATCCCCCAAACCCATCCCACCTGGGCAAAGCCCCTGAAGCCCAAGCCTGCCTCCCGAGAGCATCCTTCAGAGCAGCAGAGGCTGACAAGAGGACACTCTTCTGTCACCAAACTGAAATCACCGAGGACACACAAGGGAACTTTGGGGAGGACATCTTTGCTAGCTGGTTGCCTGCTCTACTCTCCCACCCCAAGGGCAGAGCGCAGTCAGCCCTGCACTCAGGCACTGCTCTCCCAATCTCTGAGCACCAAAGGTCAAGTGTCACATCCAGCCCAAAACACACAGTGCAGCAGCCCCTCCTCCACACAGGTGCTCAACGATACAGGTGCTCGCTGATGCGCTTTGAGTGACAGCAAGACTTGGGACACCCTGCTTGCCTACGGGGCATGGTCAAGGGGTTACAGGCCCTGCGACCACAGAATAGTATTCAGATGGCATAACAAGAATGAGGGTGGCCGGCAACTTCTGGGTAAGAAAAAAAAAATGAGGTAATGACCTGGAAAGATACCCATGTTGTAGTTTAAAAACGAAAACCCAGGTGAGACAGTGTGACTAATATAATTCCTACAATCCCATTTTCAATTAAAGTTCTATACCTTTGTGTCTGTATTAAGCAAAAGACTGCAACCATTAACAACTATCACCTCTGGAGAATGGGGTAGAAGGGACTTTCAAATTTTCCTTTCAACATTTCTGTACTGTTTTAATTTTTTTCAATGAGTACTTATTACCTTTGAAATTAAAAAAAACAAAGACTTCTTAAAAGTGTAACTCCTTATATAGCATTTTGCTTGAGAGTTTACAAAACCCTTCCACATAGGTTATTCCTAAGAATCCTTATAACAACTCCTGGGGCAGGTAGGACAAGTCACTCTACAACAAGAACACAAAGCTACATGAGTCAAGGAATTTGTCCATAGTGGCACTGCTTAAAAGGGCAGAGGCTGGGCACAGTGGCTCACGCCTGTAATCCCAACACTTTGGGAGGCTGAGGCAGGAGGACCACTTGAGCCCAGGAGTTGGAGGCTACAGTGAGCTATGATTGCACCACTGCACTCCAGCTGGGGCAACTGAGACCCCATCTTTAAAAAAAAAAAAAACCTCAGCAAAGCGTGGCCTGTGCCAGGCACTGCGATTCCAGAGCTGACAGTGCCCCCAGTGGAGAAGAGACAAAAACACACGGGGGGCCGGGCGTGGTGGCTGACGCCTGTAATCCTAGCACTCTGGGAGGCCGAGGTGGGCGGATTGTTCGAGCTCAGGAGTTTGAAACCAGCCTGAGCAAGAGCGAGACCCCGTCTCTACTAAAAATATAAAGAAATTAATTGGACAACTAAAAATATACATAGAAAAAATTAGCCAGGCATGGTGGCGCATGCCTGTAGTCCCAGCTACTAGGGAGGCTGAGACAGTAGGATTGCTTGAGCCCAGAAGTTTGAGGTTGCTGTGAGCTAGGCTGACGCCACGGCACTCTAGCCGGAGCGAGACTGTCTCAAAAAGAAAAAAAAAAAAAAAAACCACATGGGGGAGGGTGGAGGGCAAGGACAAAGCCAAGGGTGCAGGCTGAACTGCATGACTCCATGAGCTAGGAAACAAATAAGTCTTTGGGAAAGTGAACTTTCTTCTATTGTCATTTTTGAGGGATTATGGCCAATTTATGGTTTATAAACTGTAGCAGATAGAGGGAGCATAAAACCACTTAGTGAAGATGAGCAATTTTTGGATGAACCATTTTTATCTCACGGAACCAAGTCATCTCACAGAAACTTTCTTTTTCACATGCCTGAATTTTTTTCCCATAAAGACGTTCACGCAGTTCACTGATCCGCTTGTCCATCATGGCCACTTCCATGTTGCGCTTGTTTAGGAGTTCCTTCTGCTGCTGGAGTTTTGAATTCTGTTCCTGGTTAAGCTGGTTACGAATCTGCAAAATACAAAATACAAGTTTTATGATTTGCAGCAATCGCAAAGTCAAATTCTCATTGCCAGAGAGATTTAAAGAAAAAAGTAGCAGTAAGTTCTGATGTGTATTTACATTCATGCATTGCCACCTGTGCGATGAATATTTTATATGTACAGCATTGATGAAGCCAGAACAGAGTTCTTATGAAACAGAGAAAGTAAGTATCTGCAAGGCGCCTTCTTCAAAGCACATGGAATGACCAGCACCAATAATGACGACAGGAGACTACAACTGCAGTCCTTGGGGCTCTCAGGACCTAAGGAGAGGGGTCTGCTTCACCCCATGCAGCTGCTTCATGCCCAGGTCCACCGAATGAGCACCTCACCGTGGAGACAAGCAAATTCGCAAAGGATGACCTGAATCATGAAAGAAAGCACCTCTTATATCATGTGAGTGAGTTGCAACTGGCACTTTTAAGAAATAGGAAAGAATAGAAAATATCAGAGTGTAATTTCTATAGGAAATTAAGTACTGTCTTGTTAAACTCTTTCAGATGCCCACAGCACTTGTGTATACACACTTCCGTATGTGTACTAGACAGAAGGTAAAAAGTACTTTTAAAAGCTGGATTGCAGGCTGGGTCCAGTGGCTCACACCTGTAATCCCAGCACTTTGGGAAGCCAAGGTAGGAGGACTGCTTCAGGCCAAAAGTTCAAGGTTGCAATGAACTATGACTGGGACACTGCACTCCAGTCTGGGTAACAGAGCAGGAAGCCGTCTCTTAAAACAAACAAAAAAACTGGACTGCAGTCCAAAAAGTTGGAAATAAATGACATCCTTATATTCATCACACTTAACCAAAAAAAGAAAAAAAATCCCTAGAACCCTGCACTTTTAACAGTCACTTAAAATGCAGAAGTCATAAATTCTTACAATGTTTTATTAACTCTATGCGTTCATGTTAAACAACAGTAATCAGAAGTGATTTTACTCTGTAGCTAAATACCCTCATTTCATAAAATGATATAATACTTTTTCTAGCAAGTTCTAATAAAATTGCAAAAATTAGGCTGGGCATGGTGGCTCACACCTGTAATCCCAGAACTTTGGCAACTGAGGTAAGAGGATTGTTTGAAGCCAGGAGTTCAAGAATAGCCTGAGCAACAGAGTGAGGACCCTGTCTCTACAAAAAACAAAATAATTAGCTAGGCATGGTGGCATACACCTGTAGTCCCAGCTAGACTCGGGAGGCTAAGGCAGGAAGATAACTTGAGCCTAGGAGTTCGAGGTTACAGTGAGCTATCATGGCACCATTACACTCCAGCCTGGATGACAGAGAGAGACCCTGTCTCTAAAACTAAAATAAAACAAAATAAAAAATAAAAAAATTACAAAACTTGTTTCTGGCTTGAAAAATCACCTGCTGAATGAAAACTTCTCAGAAATGGAAATCTTGTGAATTGTTATCTGACGGAATGTTTGTGTCCCCCCCCGCCCCAAATCTGTACGTTGAAGCCCTAACCCCAGTATGATAGTATTTGGAGGTGGGGACTTCAGGAGGTAATTAGGTTCAGATGAGGGCATGAGGGTAGGGGCCTCACCCCCATGAGGGGGTTAATGTCCTTATAAGAGGAGGAAAAGAGACCAGAACTCACTCTTCCCCACGTGAGAGCACAGCAGGAAGGTGGCTGCCTGCAAGCCAGGAAGCAAGCCTTCACTGGGAACTGAACCTGCCAGCATCACGATCCCCAGCCTCCAGAACTGTGAGAAATAAATGTCTACTGTTTAAGCCACCCAGTCTATGGTATTTTGTTACAGCAGCCTGAACTAAAAGAAGGATTTAACAATAGGTCCCTGTACAGCTCATCAAAAATACAGCTCACACAGAGGCCTTAAATATCATCTAAAGCTTAATTCTTTACTAGTTTATTATTTTCCAATTAAATTCTTTGTACTGAAAACATGCTAAGTAAAAGGAACTAGTCACAAAGGACCACATACAAGTTGAGCATCCCTTATCCGAAATGCTTGGGACCAGAAATGTTTTGGATTTTGGAATATTTACATTGTACTTACTGGTTGAGTATCCCTCCTAATCCAGAAATCTGAAATCTAAAATGCTCCAATGAGCATTTCTTTTGAGCATCATGTCAGTACTCAATAAATGTCAGATTCTGAAGGATTCTGGATTTTCAGATTAAGGATGCTCAACCTGTATTGTATGATTCTATTCATATAAAATGTCCAGAATAGGCAAATCCATAATTGAAAGTAGATTCATGGAAGCCAGGCTCTTGGGGGGTGATGGCTAAGAAGTGAGGGGCTTCTTTATGGGGCGATGAAAATGTTCTACAATTGGTTGTGGTGGTAGGTGCACAACTCTGAAGATACTAAAAGCCACGGGACTGTATACTTTAAATGGGTGAATTGTATGCTATATGAATATCTCAATAGAGCCATTTAAAAAATTCTTTTATACTGAATATATTTTGTACGTATTACTAAATTAGAATCCATTAATTTGTTTCCAGTTCCTGAGGTTTCCAAACCATACTAAGGTGAAAGCCAGAAAGATGAGGACATTTTAATATAACCATTCCCCAGATGCAGACGAGTTACCTGTAGCTCTTGGTACAGTCTTTTTAGCTCCACTGCTGCTGGTCCCGTCAATTTGCCATTGTAAGACTGGAACCCATTCAGTTTTCCTTTCTTTAAATCTTCCAATTGCTGACTGAGCTGATCGACTCTTAAAATTGCAGTCTGTACTTCCTGCTTCTTTTCCTGGAACATGGCACTGAACCTTTCTATTTCGGCAGCTATAATTGTCCACCAAAAAAGAAAAAAAGAACACCATTTAGTTGACATTCTTTTTCACTTCTATACATTGAAGTCAACCCTAGTATCACCTAGTGCCAGACCTTGGATAAAATTACAATATGCTTAATCTAAAACAAATGATGTGGCTGGGCGCGGTGGCTCACGCCTGTAATCCTAGCACTCTGGGAGGCTGAGGTGGGCAGACTGTTTGAGCTCAGGAGTTCAAGACCAGCCTGAGCAAAAGGGAGACCCCATCTCTACAAAAAAAAAAAAAAAGAAATTATCTGGACAACTAAAAATATATAGAAAAAAAAAATTAGCCGGGCATGGTGGCGCATGCCTGTAGTCCCAGCTACTCGGGAGGCTGAGGCAGTAGGACTGCTTGAGCCCAGGAGTTTGAGGTTGCTGTGAGCTAGGCTGACGCCACGGCACTCACTCTAGCCAGGGCAACAGAGTCAGACTCTGTCTCAAAAATAAAATAAAAAAATAAAATAAAATACATGATGTCACTGCTCATAGAGCAAACAATGATATTTCAATTAATTGCTAAATACTCTTTAAGGCAAGCAGTCCAAAAGCTAGCTTGGTCAAGCCACTTCAGAAACTCAAATGTGCCTTTGTGAGGGCAGAGTAAGCCACGTCAGCCTCCAGCCTCACTATGACACTAGCTGAACTGACGAATAAAATCAGAGTCCACACAGAAAAAAAAGGGAGTGTCTGTATGGCTCATCTTAATGCACGGATAAAATTTAAGTGGTTCAAAGAAAGCAAACACTTGTAACAAGTGAGCCTTCTTGGAGCACCCCCACCCCACTGCAGAGGGCTGCTGTTACCGATGTAACAAAAGGATCTCCCTGCTGCATCCCAGGGCTATAAGAGACCTTTCAAGATCACTTAACTTGACCAGCCCCACCCTTTTAAGGCACAGAACACAGCAAAGCTTTAGCACACTTGCTGCAGAAAGGTGCAGCCGGACTGTGTTTCACTTGATCTGGGACTGGTGAGAGGGGGTGCCGGGTGGGGCCGTGGGCACATACACAGATTGCCATTCATGATTTTACTGTAGTCCACTTGTCCTCTCATGGCACGGATTTTCTTCAGCTTGTTTTCCTGGGCTTCAACTCGTTCTTTCAATTTCTGAAGTTTTTCATTTTCAGAAATAGACTGCTGCTGACGGCGCTCCTGTTGCTTTAGAAAATGTAAACGCTGTTCCTAACAAAAGAAGAAAAAATCTAACTTTGAAAATCGAATCTTACGATTACTTTCACACACTAAAAAGAAAAATTTGAATGTATTCCACAGTATCACCCATCTTAATGAATGCTAAAGAAACACTAGAGGAATCTTGCACACATCAGACCATGTGAAACTGAAATTATTGGGCATATAAGTATGAAGTGGTGAGAGTCTGGGGACTTTCCTATGCACGCTGATCTACACCATTCAGTTAACACAAGTGCTCTGGCAGAAAACCTTACAGCAGAACACGCACTGACTGACAACCTCGTCTCCACTCTCACATCTGTGAAGTCCCAGCCAGCCTGAGTTTCCTGCTTGTCAGTAACACGTTTCCTGCTGCTACGAAGTGGCTCCCAAGAATCTCTTGCTTAACTTCCTAAAGGAAATGAGCACTGACCAGCAGAGGACTTTACACTGAAAAGAGATAAAGTAATCAGTAAGGAGCTAAACCTCCATTTGCTAAGTGACACTGAACAATCAAGGAAGTGTTTGCTTTCTTCAGGATTAGTTTCTTCAAAAATAATGAAACATTTTATAGTCAAACAATAACAGGACAATCCAAAAATAAAAATATATGCAAAACTCTTCAATAGGTTTTTTTTCCTATTAATGTGATAACATACCTTAAGGATAACAGTCAACATTAAATATTCATGGTCCCATATGTATGCATAAAATATACCTAAATAAGGAGAGGTTTAAGGTATGATTATGCAGGCATTACATACTACACTTTAAGGTAAGGAAATATGTGCTTAAATATTTCAGATTTAGCATTAACTTGTGATTTACATTGACAAAAATATCTAAAATTTTTTTAACAGCAATACTCTTGGATCAATATTTGGAAAGAAAATAAAAAGCAGAATTAGAAAATTTTATAATTACATATGTATATTTCATCTTAGAAATCTTATTAATGGGATGAAATGCTTTCTAATTTATTTAACTTTTGATTATTTTTATTATTGTAAATCCAATAAACTTTTTAAAACAGTCCAACTTAAATTATTACTTTCATGAAAGTCGATAGTACAATGAACTACGCAATCATTCAATAAATGACAAAATTGGATCGGACATTTGGTTATTAAGAAAATCTCTCTACAGGAGAAAGCAGTAAGAACCTAGCTGGTAATTTTTAAAGGTTCTCTTTAAAGCAGTTGCAGAACATTTTAAGATCATTTACAACATCAATCATTTCCAGCAGGCATGGGCGATAGGTCTGATTTTTCAATGAAGTATGACTAAACCATTATTTAGGAAAATTCCCAATCCTACTTTACAGAGTTTCAACAGCAAATGTCAACTTCCGTATACAATGAGCATTATCTATACCCTGCACGGTAACGAACCAAACAACTTCCGCACAGAGGGCACATCAGGAAGCCCTGTTAACCAGCTGTCATTGTCTTCAGGGTCCCTGACCAGCATTTTCATTTTCATCGTGGATTGCTGGTTTTCTCTAAACACTAATACCCACTACACAGCTGGGAACACACCCAGAGGAAAAAGGAGGTAACAACAGAAAGCATCCTTTCTAAATTTTATCTATGAATTGGATAATGTCAGCTATTTCCTGTTCTTGTGCATGTCAAGGGTCAGATGTCCTTGCTCTGATACCTTCTCAACTTCCAGCAACTAGAGTATGCATATATTATTACAGAAGTGATAATAAAGACACTGTAGTTGGCATTCCCGTGGCACGGTCCTATTTTACAAGTGTTACCCACGAATATATGAACACCAACCTAAAATGATGGTGGAAGAAGATAGCTTTTGAACAATGTTGCCCTACCTCTGCTTTGATAACTTACCTTGGCAACCAGCATCTGCTGCTGATTTTCAATTTGCTGTTGTTGCCTAGCTGCCATGTCTTGGAGCTCTGAGAGGGTGAGTTCAACACGTGGATTCCCAACCTACAGAGAACAAAACACACACACTGGAATGTATGCTCATCCGCATAATTCTCTTTCTCTAGTGTCAAAACTCAAACACTTCAGGATTTTAGATAGTTTCCCTAGAAGTTAGGAGAATACAAACTAGTTTATCTTCTCATAAGAACTTTTCCTAATTGTTAATGTTTTTATTATTGTTTAATGCTTTTATTATATATAAATAACAGTTTTTCTAATGCATAAACATCCAATACTATATTTAGTAAGAGGTTCAACTTTAAAACAAACCTTTGCAAATGTGTATTATAAGTGACTTCCTCCTTCTGGCATGGCAATGTAGTAAGTGTATTTGAGCAAATGGGGCTGTCAAATGTTTAAGGATACACAACCAAAAAAAAAAGTGCAGGTGACACCTAAGGACAAATGTCATCTCATTGTCATGTGGCCTCAAGAAACTGAAATATATAACAGATTCTAAGATACAAACACCTCAGTACAAACACCTTATGTATGGCCTACATGAAGAACTGACATATCATCTGATAGTTACGTGAAATAGAGACCAAGGTAATGCAGAGCTCCGCTCCTGTAAGCCTGTCTTCCTCCAAACCCTCCGGTCCTGATCATGGAGACTGCACGGTCCAGATCCCCACATTCTCCTTCCAGGTCCACACATACCCCTGTAGGACCCTTTCCTGTGCACCACTCTTACACCTCTTATTGTTCTTAGTCAGCTTCAATCTCTGTTCCTCCAGCTCATGTCTTCTCAAACTTTTATGGTGTTCAAGTATATTCTTGACTCTTGAAAATTAGGATTTGTTCAACAGTCTTAATTAGAACCCCCATTCCATTTATCTAAACATCCTGAAGAAGCAACATGGAACAAGCCTCTTTTCAAAATTAGGTACTTTAAACTACCAAGCTATAGAAACTTCCATGTGAAAAGAAATCTGTTTATTCTACCAAAAAATAAAAAAAAAAAACCAGTCTATTTCTACTTTAACACTAATAAAGGGTTACTGATTTCTACCTACTGAGATATTCTAATCACGACAAAAAGTATTTCTTGAAAGCTTCAGAAGTTTTACTTCATAAAAACTTTTTTGACTAGAGAAAAACTATGTCCATTCAACAAATTTTTCAATTTACATTAATTTCATAATTTTACAACTTGAAGGAAAAAAAATCAAAAACTATTTTTCTAGTCTCTCTTCCCTACCAATGGCTTTGAATAACAAGGAAAAGAGGACAGAAGAGAAATTTAATTGCTCAGTATTCTGATATTTATATCTGTGAACAAGGTAGAGCTTGTAAAACTATTTTACTTAAATCAAAAATTATTTTATTTGCCAGTATATACATTTGTACCCTCTGTATGTTGCGTGTGTTTTTCTAACTACAAAATTAAGACATGCCATGTTGTCATAAGTAATTCAGGCATTGTATCTTATAAATATACTAATATGTATTGTAATACAATTTTACTGAGGTAGATCTTACACACAGAAAGGTGTAGTAAGTCACAGTGTACAGCTCAATGAATTATTTCCCTAACTTGTCTCTGGCTACAATCACCTCCCTTCTGACCCTGTTCTCTAGTTCCTGGCTGCCTGCAAAGGCTGTGCTCAGTGCTGCATGGAGCTTTATAAATGAGAAAGCTCAAGAATGTCCCCATGAGCCCAGCACTGGCAAGAGGCAGGGCAGGACTGAAGCTGGTGCCCGCCCCTATGTGGCAAGACTATTGTGAAGGTGTCAGGGGAACACATTTCTGTATCCTGTCCATGTTCGATACCACGACAATTCATTTACCCTGTATATGCTAAATGTAATCCTAGACACCGTGAGCAATATAGAAGTATAATAGAATGCAGTTTCCCTGTTTTCAGTGAGCCTCTATTCTAATGGAAGAGATGAGAATCTCAGAAGGGAAGTAGTAAGATGACCCCACCAAATTCAACTATGAGGAACAGAGACTGAGCTCAGGTTTCTTTACACTACATTTCACTGGGAAAAAAGCCAGCATCTCCCAGGGTGGCAGTGAGGACATGGAATGTCACATGCACTCTTGCAAAATGCACTGTGAAGCCTGGCAACCACCCCGAGCAGCACATGAGACATTCATAAAAGCAGGACATTTCACTACACCACACTCGGCTACCCTGGGTCCAACTGTCACGGGAATGGTGCGGCTGAAAATAAAAAGATGTCTCTGAAAACCTCCCATTCTCAAACAATAAATCCAAGTAAGAAGCTAAACCCTCCATACATTTATCATTCTTGACTTGACAGAAATTTCAAGTATTATTTCACAATACCTATAATGGACAAAAACATAATTTTCTAATTTTATGGTCTTAAATTTAAGATGATCAACTTTTTTAAAAAAAGGACGAGCGTATGCTCTAGTTTACTTCAGATACAAAACTTCAGAAATTGCCTTACTAAGTTAACAAAATGAAATAACAGGCCAGTTTAAGAAACGCACAGCTTATTTTTAAAATGAACTTTATTTAGGCACAATATACATATAATAAAACGCACACCCATTTAAGCTTTGCTTACTAATGAGGATCTGTACTGAGAAATACGTCTCTAGGCAATTTGTCATGGTGGGAACATCAGAGTGCATTTACACAAACCTAGGTGGTACAGCCTGCTACACACCTAGGCTATCTGGTACAACCTACTATTCCTAAGCTACCAAGTTACCGTACTGAATACCCAGGCAATTGTAACACAATGGTATTTGTGTATCCAAACATATCTAAACATAGAAAAGGTAAAAAACAAGGCATAAAAGATAAAAAAAAAAAAAAAAAAGGCACACCTGTATAGGGCACTTACCATGAATGGTGCCTACAGGACTAGAGGTTACTCTGGGTGAGTCAGCGAGTGGTGGTGAGTGAATGTGAAGGCCGGGACATTACTGTGCACCACTTTATAAACACTGTACACTTAGGCTAGACAAGATTTATAACAATATTTTTCTTCAATAAAAAATTAAACTTAGCTTACTATAACCTTTTTACCTTATAAACTCTTTAATTGTTTAACTTGGACTCTTTTATAACACAACACATACTGTACCAATGCACAAAAATATTTTCTTTCTTTATATCCTTATAAGCTTTTGTCTATTTAAAAACATTTTTTTAACTTTTTTGTTAAAAACTAAGACACAAACACACACAGTAGCCTAGGTCTACAACAGGGTCAGGATCTACCCCTACATCGTGTCCCACTGGAAGGTCTTCAGGGGCAGTAACATACATGGAGCTGTCATCTCCTATGATAGTAGTGCCTTCTCCTAGAATGCCTCCTGAAGGGCCTGAGGCTGTTTTACAGTTAACTTTTTGTTTTAGTAAGTAGGAGTACACTCTAATGATAAAAAGTATAGTACAGTAAGTCCATAAACCAGTAACACAGTCATTTATTATCAAGTATTATGTGTTATACATAATTGTACGCGCTGGACTTTAATAAGACTGGCAGCGCAGATTTGTTTACATCAGCATCGCCACAAACATGAGCAATGCGTTGCTCTACGATGTCACGATGGCTGAATCATCACTAGGCAATAGGAATTTTTCAGTAATCTTATGGGACCAGCATTGTGTATGTGGTCCATCACTGACTGAAACGTTATTATGCAGCACATGACTATATACTGCTGGATGTGGAGTTTTTATGTGTTTGTTGTTGTTGTTGATTTTAGAGACAGGGTCTCACTATATTGCCCAGGCTAAATTCAAATTCCTGGGCTCAAGCGATTCTCCCACCTTAGCCTCCCGAGTAGCCGGGACTACAGGTGCTCACCACCACTCCCAGCTTGTTCAATGTGTTGTGACAATTGTATATCCAGTGTCATCACCACCCAGTGAAGATACAGAACATTTCCATCACTCCAGAAAGTTCCCTACTGTTCTTCCCAGTTAATTCCCATCCCTTCCCAAGGCAAGCACTGAACTGTGGGGTTTTGTTGCTATTGTTACTTTGACATGATAGACTTTTCTGTTTATTCTAGAATCTCATATATATGGAATCGTACAGTGTGTACTTCTTTGCGTTTGGCTTCTTTCATTCGCCGTAATGTTTCTGATACTCATTCATGTTGTTGCATGTATCAGTAATCTGTTCCTTTTCATTTCTGCATAGTATTCCACCGCATGGATGTATCACATTTTGTATATCCATTTCTTTGTTGATGGACAACAGGTGGGTTGTTTCCACTTTGTGGCTATCAGGAATAAAGTCAATATGTAAATTAATGTACCAATATTTATATGGATAAACATTTTTCTTTCTCTTAGGTAATCAATGCCAAAAAGTGGAATAGGTGGGTCATGTGGTAAGGGTATATTGAACTGATAGAAACTGCCATACTGTTTTCCAAAGTGAAGTGTCAATTTATACTCCCACCAGCAACTCATGTGAGTTCTAGCTTCTCTCTATCCTTGCCAACACTTGGTGTTGTCAAAAGTTTGGATTTTAGGCCAGGTACGGTGGCTCATGTCTGTAATCCTAGCACTTGGGGAAGCCAAGGCAGGAGTATTGCTTGAGGCCAAGAGTTTGAGACCAGCCTAAGCAAGAGCAAGACCCCCATCTCTACGAAAAATAGAAAAATTGGCCGGTCATGGTGGCATGTGCCTATAGTCCCAGACACTCAGGAGGCTGAGGCAGGAGGATCGCTTGAGGCCAGGAGTACAAGACCAGCCCAAGCAACACAGTGAGACCCCATCTCTACAAAAAAATTTAAAAATTAGCTGGGTGTGGTGGTACAGGCCTGTAGTCCCAGCTACTCAAGAAGCTGAGGCAGGAGGATCGCCTGAGCCCAGGAGCTCAAGGTTGCAGCGAGCCATTATCGCACTATTGCATTCCAGCCTGGGTGACAGAGCAAGACCCTGTCTCTAATTAATTAATCAATAAGTTAACCTCTTGGCAAAGAAAGGATTTCATATAAATAGTATTTTGATAAGTAATGAAAAAAATTAGCATAAATATGTCTACAATTAAACTATCAACCCCTAATGTGCTACAATCAAATTTTCAACAAATAAGCTAGCCCATGATTTTTCAAAAGTCAGATATGAAAAAAGAAAAAATAAAGTTAGATATGAAAAGGGGGCTTATTTCCCATATAAGTCTCTCATCTGTACTAATTACGAGTATCAGTCATGACTCAGAAAGCTATCAAAATAAATTATGTTTAAAAAACAGGCTATCGGCCAGGCGCGGTGGCTCACGCCTGTAATCCTAGCACTCTGGGAGGCCGAGGCGGGTGGATCACTCAAGGTCAGGAGTTCGAGACCAGCCTGAGCAAGAGCAAGACCCTGTCTCTACTAAAAAATAGAAAGAAATGATCTGGACAACTAAAAATATATATATAGAAAAAATTAGCTGGGCATGGTGGCACATGCCTATAGTCCCAGCTACTCGGGAGGCTGAGGCAGTAGAATCGCTTGAGCCCGGGAGTTTGAGGTTGCTGTGAGCTAGGCTGATGCCACAGCACTCACTCTAGCCTGGGCAACAGAGTGAGACTCTATCTCAAAAAAAAAGAAAAAAAAAAAAACAAACAGGCTATCACACTAGATTTTTAAACATACGGAGAAACAACTGTAACTCACTTGGTAATTACAGGTGAAAGCTTTTGGTTACAGGCCAGTTGGTAATCTGGTTTTAATAAAATGACTTAGGGTTTTTTTTTTTTTTTTTTGAGAGAGGGGGTCTCGCTGTCACCCAGGCTGGAGTGCAGTGGTACAATCATAATTCACTGCAGTCTCCAACTCCTGGGCTCAGGTGATCCTCCTGCCTCAGCTTCCTGAGTAGTTGGGACTATAGGCACACACCACCCTGTCCGGATAAGGCTAAGTCTTTTTTATTTTTTGTAGAGACAGGGTCTCACTATGTTGCCCAGGCTGGTCATGAATTCCTGGCCTTAAGGGATCCTCCTGCCTTGACCTCCCAAAGTGCTAGGATTACAGAGGTGAGCCATCAAGCCCAGCCATAAAATGCATTTTTTGTCTCCTCAAGTTATGTTTTAATGTTTAAGCTAGTGGTACAATACTCCAGGTATTAAAGACATATAATAAAGTTTCTCAAAACAAACCACTGTAGACAATTATGTAATATAAATACACATCTTTCACCCTAAGCCACTAATGATACATTTTTGCAGATTTTTAGTCTTTCTAAATATTAGTAAAACGAGTTTTACATTTTATTTAATGTACTATTGAAACATTTTGCCAATGTATCAGAAAGTAATAACTATTAAAGACTGTAATTTTACCTACAAAAACAGAAGAATTCATATTACAGATTTACCTCGCACAGTATCTGTTCAGTTAATGACTCTTCACTATTACAGTTCTTGAAAAACCATGCCATTTTCAGACAATTATTTTGGTATAGTGACTCTTTCATCCAAAAACACTAAATCATGCTCTATAAGGAGAGAGATTTTGACATTACAATTTCAGGCAAACAAACACACTCAACAATTCGGTCAACCGAATTGCTTCTAATCAGAGAATACAACGTGGTACAATGTTGAATTGTAAGTCATGCTTGGATGGACCCAGAATGTTCTGCTTTTGCTTTGCATTCACACACCAAGTACTCAGAGGCAAGGGAGCATCTGTGTCTTCGATTCTGTTTTGTTGTGCACCTGTGCTAGCTGCTCTATCTGCTCTGAAGTGCTCTCTTGTTTAACTTTGTTACTGTAAAGATGCTTTCCTGTCCTCTAACTTTATTTTTAAGTTCAGTCAGAGTGCAATCTCCCCAAACAGCACTGTCACAGTCCAGAAGAGAGAGAGAACATGCATATGTTTAACGGAGCTGGGTTATAGTGTAACTAATGTTGGTTTTAACTATAAATGGTACTTTTTTCCCCTCAGTGCCTAACATATATTCCTTGGTAATCAGTTAATAGAAAAGACTAGTGGATCTTGTCACTAATTAAACACCTACTGGAAAATGGGTCGCTTCAGATGTCCCTAATCCTGATATGCTGATTTTAATAGTTAGGCAAATAACTTCACCTTTGGTTATAACAGACAAGAATGTCACTATAACATTATTTGGAAAAAAATTCCCTAAGCTTTCAAGTTTCAATGAGATGACATGGAATAGTTTGTCAGTTTATTCATTTTTGCACTCAGTTTGAAGAACACACTTTGCCCACCAGTGAGTCCAGCCATCCACCCCTGGCCTCTCTCCAAACTCCTCTCTTTCTTCCATATCTTGCTTTCTCTCTAAATTCCCTATTTCTATTAACAGCTCCAGCATTTTTGCAGAAACCTCAGCATCGTCTCTGAGCTGGGCCTACCTTGCTTTGAACACAAGCTGCTGTCTAACTACTCGTTATCAGCCCTCTCACATT
This sequence comes from Indri indri, assembly GCA_004363605.1. NCBI lineage: Eukaryota > Metazoa > Chordata > Mammalia > Primates > Indriidae > Indri > Indri indri. Next base: position 20,111 of record RJWJ010005646.1, on the reverse strand, counting down.
TGTGCGTGCCTCTCCTCGCCAGAAACGACGCTTTCCCACGTCCGTCTTCCTGCTGTCTACACTGCCCTTCCCCCAACTTTCGAAACTCTGTCATTTAAGACCTAACAGCAATGCCATCTGCTTCCTGGAGTTTTTCCTGATTCTCTAAAGACTCTCTCATACAATTGTTTTGATATTCAGGATGTTTATTCACTTTCAGAGCTGGGAAGAACTCAGTATTTTTTAATGATTTTAGAGATTCAACAATTAACATGTAACGAGTGCCTGCTGCATGTCAGACGTTTATACATACGACAGTTTATAGTCATCTTAGTTGATGGTTACAAAAACCCTAGGAGGAAAATTCTTAAGCTTATTTTACAGATGAGAAAGTGAGGCTCCAGGGAGCTGGCTTTCCCAAGCTTACGTGGCGGGTCACTAGCATGCCAGGATCCCAGCCTAGATCTCCTTACAAGTAGACGCTCTTTCCATCGCCCAGGAGGCACTGCCCTCCCCACCAGGCTGTAGCGCAGACAAGATTGCGCGCAACCACCAGCCATGTATAGTGTCACAGGATAAACATTCGACCAGACACTATGAAGACTTACCATATGAAAATGCTGTTTTTATAGATCGAAAATGATCAAACATCAACAATTTCATATGGTTCAAACTCAAGGATTTCTCCTCCTTGAAAAATGTAAAAGCTAAAGATAGCTTGATTCAAGAATAGAATAATAAAGAAATAAAATAAAAATGATGAGAACTCCAGGTAACTTTTTATTTTTGGAAAATTGTTAGAAATGACAAAAGAGACTTAATGTCACCTGCCCAGTGATGGTGAAGGGCTTTGGAGGGAAGCAGGCGGCTGAGGCAGCTTGCTTATCAGCACTCATATTCTTCCAGAGTAAGTCTAAAAAAGCCGAACTCCATCTTTGACGTTCTTGGAACAACTTCATACAGCAGATATAAATGAATTATAAGAGGAGATGAACTAATTTTAAAACCTTAGGTCTGATCATTTTTCTTGAGAGATGGGTCTCCAGGAATTTCTTTTCTTGGATAGTAACAATGTTTCTTTTAAGATTTCTAGTTAAAAAGAGCATTTTGCTAGCTGATAATAACTTCTCTCATTTATGCTACCATTTCAAGAAATGACATTTCTTTTGAATTATAGTTTATAGATAACTGGATGCCTTTTGTGCTTATATTACCATACCCCTGAAATTTTTTTCTTTTTTCATTTTTTTAAAATAATAGAGATGGGGTCTTGCTATATTGCCCAGACTGGTCTCGAACCCGTGGCCTTAAGCAATCCTTCCACCTTGGCCTCCCAAAGTATTGAGATTACAGGTGTGAGCCACCTCGCCTGGCTGAAAATTTATTTTCAAATATCTTCTTTGAAAGTAAGTCTCTGAGATTCAAGCAGTGTGACTCAGCTGTAAAGCACAGCAAACAATGGCCTCTCCGGGCTCTGTCTCCAGTCTCGGTCCCATCCACCGGCTCCTCTCCTACTCTACCCCTGACGCATAATTATTGCAGGCTAGCACCACAGGGCTCTTTCTAAAACACACCTTGCTTAACATCCTACAAGATTAAGTTTAAGCTCTTAGGTAGACAGACTGCAGTTGCCCTCCTGCTCCACGGCTCCCTCCCACCTGTCCCCATGCTCTGTGCTATATGATCCTGTTTATGACTCTGTTGCCACCAGAGTTTCATGCCTCTTCCTCTATGTCTTTGCAGAAACCCTGCCTCCTTCCTCTAGAAAATTTTTCCTGATATCCACCTTCATAAAGTTAATCAAATATCCTTTATTTTGAGGCCGGGCGCGGTGGCTCATGCCTGTAATCCTAGCACTCTGGGAGGCCGAGGCGGGCGGATCGTTCTGAGCTCAGGAGTTCGAGACCAGCCTGAGCAAGAGCGAGACCCCGTCTCTACCAAAAATAGAAAGAAATTAATTGGACAGCTAAAAATATATATAGAAAAAATTAGCCGGGCATGGTGGCGCGTGCCTGTAGTCCCAGCTCCTCGGGAGGCTGAGGCAGGAGGATTGCTCGAGCCCAGGAGTTTGAGGTTGCTGTGAGCTAGGCTGACGCCACGGCACCCGCCCCAGGCAAGAAAGTGAGACTCCGTCTCAAAAAAAAAAAAAAAAAAAAATCCTTTATTTTGGTGCCTTGTTCTACTTTTACTACACTTTTTACACTATCATGATTTATTTGTTTATACATCTATCTCCAAAAACACCCTTTCTTTCTCTATGGAATCTGTAAGAAGACTTTGCGTAGCCTCCACCAGACATCTTGCTTTTGTATCTTTGGTCTGTCTACAATTAAAAAAATTGGATAGAATAGCTTTAAAAAGAATAAGGAGAAATTCTAAGCCTGGGTGGTAGTCACCTGAGTGTCCCTTTAATAATTCTTTAAACTGTACATGTTTTATACATTCTTCTGGATGTGTATTTCACAAAAAAATAAAGAATTAGATCAAATGTCTAGTATCCTATCTTGTAATTTAATCATCATGAGATTTTGGTTTTGTTTTTTTTTTTAAAACCTGTAACTAGTTTTTTAAAGTAAGTGTAAGTGGCTTCTCAAGTGTAACGTCATTTTTAAAATGACGAATATCCCTAAAACAAAATAACTGGGATAAAACCTATTTATGCTCACATAATATTCTACACTAGGACATAATTCTTTTTTCCTACCTCTTCAAGATTATAAACTTTCAGATTTGGTGAGTAGTTTTACTTGCTTATTTAGCAAACAAAAAATAGGTGATAATAATATCAAGATACATTATAAACATATATGCTTATTTTTATCACATAAAATTTTCAGTAAAATCAAGCCTTTCTAACATCTCATTGTATTTTGGAGCTGGAATATTTCATATTCCAACAATTATTAATACTAAGTCTCACAAATTAATAAGAGCCAATTAGATATCTAAAATATATTCCAGCTCCCGACCTCCCGCAATAATACCACAATATGCTATTTTAGTCTATAAATGTGAATTAATCTTACAATTAAAATTCAACCATATCAATTCAGTTCAATTCAACACATTTACACACAAAGCAAAATGATAGAACAATTAGGGCTAGGAAGACTGGCAGAAAAACAGGGCTATCAAAGTGCACAAATAACAGTAAGAGAAAACACATTCCATGCCAGAAGAGCTACAAGCCAACACCATGGGAACTGCTCTATTTCCAACAGTATGGCTGACAGGACACCCTGAACCACTCTTCTGGTAACATGTAAAAAAGTAACATACAAAAACTATTTTTAAAAGCATTGCTGAGCTGGTACAATAGTAAGGAAGCTACGGTGACCAAAAGTAAAGAGAAAGCACAAACCTTGGGCAATAAAGGAACACTGAAGCTGGTTTCTGCTCTGAACACTTTTGCCTACCTGGACACTTGCTTCTGGCAGCTGCTGAAGTCCAGCATTAGGAGATAAAGACTTGGGACCATCCCAATGTGGAGAGTCCAATAGGAGATGCCCATATACATCCAGTACCCCATAGACCTACCATCTCAGTGTAAGAAACATACCCACGCACACGCAGAAGGGGCAACAGTGAAACCTGCCTTTCCCCATCATGTTGCTAAGTGGAGGAAGGGACCCCTAAGAATCTGTAACCACTAGACAGCCCTCATACAGCTTCATGATCCACAAAGGACAGTGGAGAGTGGGTGTCTTTTACCCAGTTACTGACTAAAGCAAATGCAAACCTTTCAGAAAAATCCTACCTTTATCCAGGCCTCAAAGAATGCTCAGAGGTAAAGCTCCAAGGAAAAGGAGCAGTTCATTGTAAAAAATCGATACATACAATAATCAAGGCACCATGACTAAAAACCAGCAGAAGCGATATATTCAGATAGAGAAATTATTAGCTATAGAATATAAAATAACAATGTTTAGTGTGTTTAAAATGAGCAAAGATCAACCAAGATTTGAGAAAGAACTAAAACTTCTAGAATTGAAAATTTTAATGAATTTTAAAATAGCTTTATTGAAGTATAATTGACATATAATAAACTGCACATATCTAAAGTATGCAGGCCAGGCATGGTGGCTCACACCTATAATACCAGCACTTTGGAAGACCAAGGCAGGAGGATCACTTGAGGGCAGGAGTTTAAGAGCAGCCTGGGTTCTTTCCACTTGGCTGTTCTCCTGCACAGGAGCGGCCCCAGGGCCGTAGGCAGCCATGGCGCCCAGCCGGAATGGCATGATACTGAAGCCCCACTTCCACAAGGACTGGCAGCGGCGCGTGGCCACGTGGTTCAACCAGCCGGCTGGGAAGATCCGCAGACGCAAGGCTCGGCAAGCCAAAGTGCGCCACATCGCCCCGCGTCGGGACCCATCCGGCCCATTGTGTGGTGCCCCACGGTGCGGTACCACACCAAAGTGCGGGCTGGCAGGGGCTTCAGCCTGGAGGAGTTATGGGTGGCTGGCATCCACAAGAAGGTGGCCCGGACCACTGGGATTTCTGTGGATCCAAGGAGGCGTAACAAGTCCACCGAGTCCCTGCAGGCCAACATGCAGCAGCTGAAGGAGTACCGCTCCAAGCTCATCCTCTTCCCCAAGAAACCCTCAGTCCCCAAGAAGGGAGACAGTTGTGGTGAGGAACTCAAACTGGCCACCCAGCTGACAGGCCCCGTCATGCCCATACGGAACATCTACAAGAAGGAGAAGGCCAGAGTCATCACTGAGGAGGAGAAGAACTTCAAGGCATTTGCCAGTCTGCGCATGGCCCGCGCCAACGCCCAGCTCTTCGGCATATGGGCGAAAAGAGCCAAGGAAGCCAGAGAACAGGATGTTGAAAAGAAAAAGTGAAGCCTGTTGGGGACTTTCAATAAATCAGGAGTGGAAAAAAAAAAAAGACCAGCCTGGGCAATACAGCAAGACCCCATCTCTACAAAAATTTAAAAAATAAAACTAAAGAAGAAAATAATGTATACAATATGTATATTTTGACAAATGTATAAACCATGAAATCATCACCACAAGCAAGAAAATGAATAAATCCATCACCCCCCAAAATTTCCTCATGTCCCTTTGTAATCTGCCCTTCCCACTTTGCTTCCTCTCCTACCTCCCAGGTCCACAGGCAACCACTGATCTTCTCTTACTAGAGATCAGTTTATGTTTTCTAGAATTCTACATAAATGGAAGCACACAGTGTTTAGTATGTATTCCTTTGACTTCTTTCAGCATAATGGTTTTGAGATTCATCCATGTTATAGCATGTATCAGTAGTCCATTCCTTTTAATTGTTCAGTAATATTCCACTGTATGAATATATCATAGTCTGTTTGTCTATTCACCTGTTAATGGACATCTGGGCTGTTTCCAGATTTTGGCTTTAATAAATCAAGCTGCTATTAGCACTCATGTACAAGTTTGTGCAGACATTTGCTTTCATTTCTCTTGGGTAGATACTTAGGAATAGAACTGCTGGGTCATACAATACACCTATGTTTAAGTTTTAAAGGAACTGCCAAATTGTTTTCCAGATTATACTATTTTACATTCCTTTTTTTTTTTCTTTTAAAATCCACCCTCCCATCTCCCGAGACAAAGTCTCACTCTGTTGCCCAGGCTAGAGTGCCGTGGTATCAGCTGAGCTCACAGCAACCTCAAACTCCTGGGCTCAAGCAATCCTTCTGTCTCAGCCTCCTGAGTAGCTGGGACTACAGGCATGCGCCACCATGCCCGGCTAATTTTTTCTATATATTTTTAGTTGTCTAGTTAATTTCTTTCTATTTTTAGTAGAGACGGGGTCTTGGTCTTGCTCAGGCTGGTCTCAAACTCCTGACTCGAACGATCCTCCCACCTCGGCCTCCCAGAGTGCTGGGATTACAGATGTGAGCCACCACGCCTGGCCCATTTTACATTCCCACCAGCAATGCATGGGAGTTCCAATTCCTCCCTTCCTCACCAGCACTTGTTATGATCAGTCTTTTTAATGTTAGACATTCTAATAGTTGTGTATTAGTACTTCATTGCAGTTTTAATTTGTCCTTTCCTAAAGACTAATGACGTTGAACACCTTTCCATGTGCTTACGTGACATTCGTATATCTTCTCTGGAGAAGTGTCTGTTCAAGTTTGTGGTGTTACGATATTGGTTTTCATCCATGGTTCCTGGCTCCTAACTCCCACAGTCCTTATTATAATGTTGGGTGCTTTAGGCCTCAGGAGATAGAATCTCTCTCTCTCTCTACCTTCTCCTGTCCTCCTTTACCTGCCCAAGGCAAGACTTTAACCTAATTGTGGGTCAAAAGACCTTCATTCCAGAGAGGGTCCTGTCTCATTCCCTGGAGGAAGGAATGCGGCACAGAGAGGCCAGGAAGAACCTAGACAGGCCTTGCTGGGCTTAGATCTTGTGCTTTTTGTCCAATCACATTTCTACGCAGTTGTTAATCATGCCTATGTAATGCAGCCTCCATAAAATCCCAAGGGGACTGGGTTGGGAGAGCTTCTGGATAGCCGAATACGTGGAGGTTCCTGGAGCGAAGCACACCAGGGAGGGCATAGAGGCTCTGTGCCCCTTCCCTCATACCTCGCTCCTTGCATCTCTTCATCCGTATCCTTTGTAATAACCTTTATAATAAAATGGTAAATCCAAGTGTTTCTCTGAGTTCTGCGAGCCATTCTAGCAAATTAAATCCAACCCAAAGAGGGAGGGGGTCGCTTCAACTATAAATTGAAGCTGGTCAGTCAGAAGCTCCAGAGGCCCAGACTTTTGACTGGTGGAGAGGGGGGCAGTTTTGGGGATTGAGCCCTCACCCTGTGGGATCTGACACTGTCTCCAGGTAGATAGAGTCAAATTGAATTAGAGGATACCCAGATGATGTCCACTCCTTGGTGTGTGTGGGAAAAACCCCACATTTGGTCACAGAAGTCTTCTTCTGTGTTGTTGATTGTTATGGAGTTTAGAGGACAGCAGTTTGGAATGCGCTTTTTCCAAAGCAAATCTTTTGCCCATTTCTTTTTAAAATTGGGTTGTTTTCTTATTGAGTTTTGAGAATTCTTTATATATTCTGGGTACGAGTCCTTTATCATGTATATGATGTGCAAGTATTTTCTCCAAGATTATGTCTGGTCTTTCCAAAATAAATAATATTAAAAGCATCTTATATGTACTAAATAGCCATACACATACAGCTGAAGATAGGATTCATTAACTGAAAGATATACCTTTGGAAAGTAACCACAACACAGTACAAAGAGACAAAGAGAGAAAACACGAAAAAGAAATTAGGAGACGAGGAAAATAAAATGAAAAATGGATGTCTACTCAGAGTTCCAAAAGAAGAAAATAGAAAGAATGCAGAAGATGAAATGCCCGTATCGATAATACTAGAGAATTTTCCAGAATTGTTGATAGATGCCAAGGCTCAGAATAAGTTCAATAAAGCTCAACAGAGAAATTAAAAGAAATTCACACTGGTTCTGCTCAAAATGGAGGATTATTTAATCCTAATCTCATTAAATCCCAGAACTCCAGTAAATGACAGTAAAGAGATTTTAGACATCAGATAATATCACATCACAAAAGCAGGACTAACAAGAACAAAGACAATAAAAATGGACCAGGCGTGGTGGCTCGCACCTGTAATCCTAGCACTCTGGGAGGCTGAGGCAGGAGGATCACTTAAGCTCAGGAGTTTGAGACCAACCTGAGCAACAGCGAGACTCCATCTCTACCAAAAATAGAAAAAATTAGCCAGGTGTGGTGGTGCGCATTTGTAGTCCCAGCTACATGGGAGGCTGAGGCGGGAGGATTGCTTGAGCCCAGGAGTTTGAGGTTGCAGTGAGCTATGATGACACTACTGCACTCTAGCCAAGGAGACAGAGTAAGACTCTGCCTTAAAAAAAAAAAAAAAAATAGGATTTGTGGAATGATCTTTAGAAACTGGAGTATAAGGAAGGAGAATCTATAATCTTAACATTAGGAATTATTTATCCCCGAATGGCACAAGGATTATGATATTGAAACCAAACAGAAGAAAATATAATCTACGCACCAACATTTATTACAAAGAACCCCTCCAATTCTCCCTCACCCATAATCAGTGCTTCCCCTACTTGCCAAGTCTGTATCACAGTGACAAAGCAAGCTACTGCAACCCACCATCCGTTTTATCTTTCAAAACCTGACATAGGATCCAGAATCAACACTGAAGACACACAGCAAGTCTGCCTGCTCAACTCTTGGCGTAGAGGCTGAGCCCTCTGCTTCCAGAGGCACCCGCTCCCTGCCCAGGAGCACCAGTGGGCAGCAACAACGAAGGCGGGTGCAGGGCTGCCCCGGGAGACTTGATCTGTTTCGTGGACCACAGCGTGAATGGGGAAACCACTTGGTGGACTACTTCTTTATAACTTCATATAATGTTTCAAAATAGTCAACAGAAATGATAATTTCTACCCTGAAAATAAAATTCTTTAAAAATAAATTCTAACCCAAACTTACTAGTACCTATAAAAAATAATTTTAAAAATTCAATTTAATTCACTATTACTTACTCCATTTTCAGTGCGTTTTTCTCCAGGTACATTTATTACATTTCTCTGAGTTCGTTGCTCTTGGGTCTGACGGCCACCTAAAGAAATGAAAAGGATCAAACTTACATTCTATGTCCTGTCATAGCTTTTAAACAAAAGACAGTGTGATGAACAACTCTGCAGCAGGCGACTGAGGTAAAACAAACTCAAGTCCATGGAGTGCTGTGCGCCTGCTCCTGCCCCATCCCCTGCCCCGGCTCTTACCTGATGCTGTTTGGAAATCATCCCACCTCAGCGCCCGCTTTACTCTGCTAGCATGCATGACTTCAAAGGGTTGTGAACCTAACGGGTTCTTTTTTTTTTTTTTTAAAGAAAAGAAAAATATTTTCTTCTATTCCTTTCCTACTATGTTGAAAAAATTGAAGAAAAATTATATTATGTAAGTATTGCTTCACCTTAAACCATGCATTCTCTAGGAGGTGACATTGCTGCCCCCAAAGGGACAAAAATTGGTTCTTAGGGGGGTAAAAAAAATTACTTTTTATGTATAAAGCAAAGATATATTATAAACAGATATGCAGTATATCTGATGGTGGGAGAATGGGGGACAAGTAAGAATAAAATGTCCAAAGAAGGCTCCCTAAGGGGGCAATAATGCAAAAGGCATTATGAAACCTATGGTATCTATCAGTTCACAGGGTACATTAAACGCCTGGTTATTCTTAGCATTTTTAAGGAGTGAGGTATTCAGGCTAATTTAATATTCTTCAATTGCTGCCTCTTCCAAACAACAAACTATCAGAAATTAGAATAGTATAAACACATGACGTTAAACTTATACTAAGTACCACCTAATCTTTGATGGTAAAGAAGAAACCTGATGATCTGGCATTTCAGAGTCAGAAAATAATGAATAATAAACTAACATTTAGTGAGCACTTACTATGCACCAAACCCCTTTCTAAGCACTTCCCAAGTACATCTCATTAACCCTGCAGACAAGGAAACTGAGGCACAAGGAAGTGACATCACCTGCCAAGGCCCCATGCTAAAGTAAACAAGCAGGTCCAGGACTGAACCCAGATGGTCTTGCTCCTAATTCTGTCACACCAGCTCCCAGGTTCCAGTTCATGCTCTGCAGTTAGCTGGTTATATGATCTTCGCTGAGTTTCTCTGCTGCTGTGAGCTTCTGTTTTCCTAAGTGCAAAAAGGAACTGAAGGACTGCCCTCTATGCTCTCCTCCAGCTTCCAAACAGAGAGCTCTCACCCTTGCAGCTGAGGGATGTCTTTTACTTCATCTTGTTATGTCTTATGGTCTACATACAATAAACACTCGTGTAATCCCCTTTAAATAGTATCAACTGGTGACAACTGCATTCCCCTGAGCAAGAAACATGAATCTTGGGCTCTAAACTGGCTCCTTAGAATATAAATGAGCTGAAGGGAGAAGTTCAGTGAGCAAAAGCAAAGCAAAGCAGGGGCAGAGCGCCCATGTGAGCGGTTCTCTATGCCACCCTTTTCTTCAGCTCTGAGAGACACAGGCAGAGGATAAGGGGCAGAGGGGAGAGCATTACAGGTGTAGGGTGGATGGAATACTGAGTTGGGGCACAAAAGAGAGAATGAATGTTCAAGAAAGAATGTGGCTGGAAGAGAGAAAGAAGGGACAATGATATTGAAGAAAGAGAGTCACATTACAAATGCCATCAAAGCTAATCTGGGACCGTTGAACAGAGAAGCAGGGCCTCTGCTGAAAGTTCTGAATAGTAATGAAAACTGTGTGACGAATTTGGTTCTTCCAAACCTGACCAATCTCCTATCACCCCACACCCGACTCGGGCCCCTTGGAGTGTCTCCTTCACATTCTAATCCCCTCCTGGAATGCAGCAGCTCTGTATCCTCCCCTCCCAACCCTACTCTTCCTCGAAGTCCACCCCAAGCCCCATCTCGTCCAGGACTCTTCCCAGTGCTGTGCTCTGATGGCGTCTCCTCTGCACCACACAGAGCTGCTGTCAGCTCACATGTGCTCCTATGTTGCCGCAACACAAGGGTCAACCTGATAGGCAGCGCTGTCACCTTCCTTATGACTCTAAATGGGTCTTTAAGGATCTCTAACAATCCTAAACTGTATCAAGTGAGAAAAAAAATAACCCCTCTCTCCAGGAAATTAAGGGTTATGGGTACATATTACGTCAACAAAAGTAAAGGGTAAGACTTTTCATTTAAGTATAGCTAGGTGAAGGAAGGTATAGTTACTTGGAGAGCTTAGGCAGAGTTAAAATAAATCCTTAGTATAAGAACAGCACTTAAAAGTCAGTCTAATCCTCCTCCTCAGGGGGATTTTCCCAGAGTAAGGGCCCTTGTCTAAGGTAAGTGGACGAATTGCTGAGCCCAGATCCTTGGTGCCCAGGCTCCAGATGACCAGGACCAGTGGAATAAAATGCAAATGTAATGATGTATTTTAAAAGACAGCATTATAGTGATAATTACAGCTATGGAAAGATGATTTTAAAGCAGACAGTAGCTCATCCAGTGGGCAAAATTTCCTTTACTATAAAATACAAATAAGGGGGGGTGATTTGCAATAAAGAAATCTTTCTACAAAAGGATGTCCTTTTGTTTGGAGTTTTTTTAAATACCAGAAGTAATCCATAATCAGTTAAATAACAAGTTAAAGGTCTCTTAACTGTATAGCGTTCAGAAACTGTATGTGTGTTCAGAAAAAAAGATTCCCTTTTTTCTTTAAATTTCAATTCAAGAATTAATATATTCCCATGGTTCAAACTTCAAAAGGAAAAAGGTATCCAGCTAATAACCCTCTCTCCCCTGTTCTTCAGCCACTCTTCCCTTCCCTCAGGATAACAACATTACTAGTTTCCTATATATCCTTCCAAAGATATTTTATACACATATATACAAGCAGATATATACATGTCTAATTACTCTTTGGTCACTTTTACCTGAAAGGCAGTGCAGAGTGCACCTTCCTTTCACCCTGCTTTACTCACTTAACCTGTCTAGGAGATGGTCTGGGTCAAGGAACAGAGTTTCTTCACTAGTTACGGCTAACAGAGCATCCGCCGTGTGGATGGACCATCGTTTACTTAGCTCGACTCCCTGGTGGGCGTTTATGTTGCTCCTACCAGCAATGCTCGACGAGTAACACTGGGTATGTATTATTTCGTATGTGTCCAGGTGCAGCTTTGGGATAAATTCTCAGTAGTGAATTTACTGGGTGAAAAGGTTTTATGCTTTTATGAGTTTAATAGCTATTGCCAAATTGCCGTCTACAGAAGTTACCAATGGACTCCAGAAGAACGCCGTTTCTCAGCATCCTTGTCAACGTTGTGCTATTCAATGCTCGAATCTTTGTTAACACAACACATAAAATACACTATCTCAGTGTTGTTTTCCCTGCACTTCTTTTATGAGGAGTAAGGCTAAACCTCTTTTCATATATCCCAGGGCCATGGATATTTCCTTTTCTGTGAACTGTATTATTTTCTTATTACTTTACTAAGTTTTTTATTTTTCTTACCAATTTTTAAGAACTCTTTACATATAAAGGGAATTAGCCTTCTATACTATGAGTTATAAATGCTGTTTCCAAGTTTATAATTTGTCTTTTGACTTTGCTTAGGATGGTTATTGCCATGCAATCTTTTTTGTTTTTGTTTTAAATAATTCATTTATCAGTCTTGTCTTTTATGATTTAGTATGACACTTAGAAAGGTCTTGTCCACTCTACAAAAAAAAAAAAAAGAGCATCTCTCAGAACTTTTTTCTAATCCTTTCACGGTTTTTTATATTTTTAAAATATAGATATTTGACCCATCTGGTGTTTATCAAAAACAACCCCTTTAAACAGCGAGTCCTTTTGTATGTTTGAATACATTATCTGACCAACTGAAGGTCCTAAGAAGGAAGCGACAGCTGGTGCCTAAAGAGTAAAACATAACCATAAACTGCAAAAACAGAAGCCAAAGAAACATGAGATACTAACTCTCTCACTCGCTACTTGTGAGTGAAACGGGAGAAAAGTGTGAATAATTTATTTGAGTATTTATTCCTATTTTTCTTAAATTAACTTTTACGACAAAAATTAATAAATAGAGAAGAAATCATTGATCTACCTTGCTCGCTGCTCTCTGTTGGTGAGTCCTCATGTCGAAGGAAAAATTTCACTTCTTCCCTACGTGGCCCCCACTTCTGCAGATGTTCATACATCATATGATCGAAGGGTATGGGACGCTCTAGGAAAAAGACCACATCTTACTGACTCTAAAACAAAATGATTCCAACCAAAAGTTAAAAAAAATTTTTAAAAAACTCTTAATAAATGTACACATGGAAACATATACATCTAAATATTAGAATTCAAAGAATTTTAAACTTTAATGAATAAAAGCAGGAATATGAATGAGAAATCATTTAAGCAACATATAAACATAGAAGTATCCATAAAAGTAATTTTCCAACATTAATTAGAGAACAGTGAAAACATGCCCTTATATTTATATTTATCACAAAGCAGCATATCTGTCATTCTTCAAAGAAACATAACAACTGATCAAGCCATGTTAGTTCTGGAAATGTTACATGTGGCAATCAAATGTACAAAGGCTGGACAGGGCACTTCCTGGTAACTCAGGCAACATTATTGTGAATGTTTGCCAGCAAATAGTTAATAAAAAAAAATTAAATCCTATAGGATTAAATGTATTTAAAATATTTTTTTTAAAAAGCAAAGTTCACAATATCTTTACCAATTACTTGAGAAGAGCACTAACACAGCTAAAAGTACCACTTTTATGTTTATAATGCATTCCATTTTCCTTCTCTGTGAACTATCTCAAGTACTATGTCCATCATCAAAAAAATCTGGGTTGTTTGCCTCTTTCCTAGGTATTTGAAGGAGTTTCTTATATTCTGGATACGAATCCTGAGTTGGTTACACATATTGAAAATAGACTTGTCTTTTAATTTTGTTGGTATCATTTTTTTTGTACAGTTTTAAAAATTTAAATGCAGGCAGTTATCAATCTTTTCCAATTTTAGTTTGAGCTTTTTGCACAATAAATCCTTCTCTACTCCAAGGTCAAAAAGATATTCTCCTATGTTGTGTCTACAAATTTTAAGGTACTATTTTTCATTGCCTTTACGGAATTTATTTCTGTATATGGCATAAAGATCTAATTTTATTGTTTCCTACTTGAATAATCATCATCCCAGAATCATTGAACAGTTTATTCTTTCCCCACGGACAAGTAAATGCCACCTCTGATACGTAGTGGGATGTCATATGTGAGTAGGATTTTTCTGAGCTGTCTCTTCTATTGGCTACCCCCCATTTCTGTGCCAATCCCACAGTCCTAATTACTAAAATTTTATAGTAAGTCTTGCTACCTGGTAGATCAATTTCCTTCACATCTCTTTGTTTCAAAATTGTCTTATTATTTCTCGGTCCTTTGGAACCATCGCAATTTATTTATTAATAAATTTGGGAAAACCTGACATCTTTGTGATACTGAGTTTTCCAGTCCATGAACATGACTGTATCTTCATTTTTGTCATGCACCTTGTGTTCTTCAATGTTTTCAAAAGTCTCATCATAGAGGTATTCCCACATCTTAATTTATTCCTCTGAACTTCATATTTTTGTTTTACATGTGTGTATTATCTTTTAAGAAATAATTGTTCTATAACATTTTGGAATAATTTTAGATTTATAGAAGTTGCCAAGCCAGTACAAAGAGTTCCGGTATATCCTTTACCCACATTTCCCTAATGTGAACATGTTACATAACTGTATACACCTGACCCTTGAACAACACGGGTTTGAACTGCATGAGTCAACTCATACGCAGATTTCCTTCCACCTCTGCCACGAGGGACAGCAAGACCAACCCCTCCTCTTTCCTCTCCTCAGCTTATTCAACATGATGATGACAAGGATGAAGATCTTTATGATAATCCACTTCCACTTAATACATATTTTCTCTTATTTTAACAATATTCTTTTCTCTAGCTTTATTGTGAGAATACAGTATATAATACATATAACATAAAAAATATGTATTAATTGACTGTTCATCTTATCAGTAGGCTTCTGGTCAAGAGTAGGCTATCAGTACTTAAGTTTCAGGGGAGTCAAAAGTGATATGTTAATTTTCAACTGCACAGGCGGGTCAGTGCTCCTAAACACTCATTGTTCAAGGGTCAACTGTACTTAATAAACATTGTTAATAGTGCTGTTCAAATCTTCCATATTTTTATTTTGCCTGTTTGATCAATTTCTAATAGATATGTTTACAAATCTCCCATTTTGATTGTGGATTTGTCAAATTATTCCTTGTAATTTCATCAATTTTGACTTTTATATCTTTCAGGATACCTGTTAAATGTATATTTACTCAGGATTGTTTAAGCTTCTTGATGTCTTGATGTATTACTCCTTTTATTATGCCCATCTTTATCTTTTCTAATATTTTTGCCTTAAATTCTATTTTGCCTGATATTATTGTTGCTATAAAAGCTGTCTTTTAATCTTTCATTTTCACACTTTTCATGGTATTATGTTTGGTATATCTCTTGTAAGCAGCATATAGCTGGATTTTATTTCTTATTTATTTTTTTATTCATTCTATGCTTACGTCTTAACAGGTAAATCTAATTTTATGTAGTTACGGATGTTTTTGGATTTAGTTCTCCCATCTTATTTTTTCAGTCCTTTTTTCTTTCTTTTTCTTCCCCCCCTTTTCTGATTTCTCTTGGACTGATAAAATGTTCTGTGTTTCCCTTTTTCCCCTCCTGCCCACTTGAAGCACAGTTCTAAGGCACTTTAGAGGCACTGTATCATTAATCTTCATTACCAGTAGCAACCCCAGCATCAAGTAATAAGCCTGGCCTTGGCTTGACCCTGGTGGAACACACCTCCGGCCCTGCTGCTCCATGGGACCCCAACTCCCAAGCTCCACTGCCTGCTTCCGGCAGAGGCAGGAGGACCGCACTTTGGTCCTGCTTGCTGCCTTGCACTTTCGCTCCACAGCAGGTGCACAGGGATGTTTGTCTTCATTATCGTTTTTTTTTTTAATGCGAGAATATCTTTTTAATTTTTATACATTTTTCTCTTTATTGGCTTAGAGCAGAAGGGGTGCTTTAAAAAAAGCACAAATCTAATGCACCAATTTGGCCGGTCTTAATTTTTGAGATTGGTTTGAATCTTGTACATTCACTGTCTTTAAACTATGCTTATATTTTGTAGAAAAACAAAAAAGATCCACACAAACCCACACCATGACTTCCTCTTGCATCCTCACCTACAGGCCATCTCAGCGGTGTTCTTTTTAGCTCATAAATCCTGCAAGGACAGAGAGTTCTACCCCTGCAATAGGAAATTGAAAGGCCGGGCATGGTGGCTCACACCTGTAATCCTAGCACTCTGGGAGGCCGAGTCGGGTGGATTGCTCAAGGTCAGGAGTTCGAAACCAGCCTGAGCAAGAGCGAGATCCTGTCTCTACTAAAAATAGAAAGAAATTATCTGGACAACTAAAAACATATATATAGAAAAAATTAGCCGGGCATGGTGGCGCATGCCTGTAGTCCCAGCTACTTGGGAGGCTGAGGCAGGAGGATCACTTGAGTCCAGGAGTTTGAGGTTGCTGTGAGCTAGGCTGACGCCACAGCACTCTAGCCAGGGCAACAGAGCCAGACTCTGTCTCAAAAAAAAAAAAAAAAAATAGGAAATTGGAGGGAATTTTTCATTCTCATGAAAGAATATTTACCCTTCATGAGCTGACCCCCTGGCTCTTTGCTATTGTTAACATTAACAAACGTGTACTGCGTAGGTTAAAAGTGAATTGTACTACAAAATTTTCATATATTTTGCAACTCTTGCTTAGTTATTAAGTATGCCTTTCTTTTTACATATTATTACTGTTTGTATTTTACAAACATGTCTGGCAGTCCAACATGACAATTTTTTTTTTTTTTTTTTTTTTGAGACAGAGTCTCACTCTGTTGCCCTGGCTAGAGTGAGTGCCGTGGCATTAGCCTAGCTCACAGCAACCTGAAACTCCTGGGCTCAAGCGATCCTACTGCCTCAGCCTCCCGAGTAGCTGGGACTACAGGCATGCGCCACCATGCCCGGCTAATTTTTTCTATACATTTTTAGTTGTCCAGATAATTTCTATTTTTTTTTAGTAGAGACGGGGGTCTCACTCTTGCTCAGGTTGGTCTCGAACTCCTGAGCTCAAACAATTCGCCCGCCTCGGCCTCCCAGAGTGCTAGGATTACAGGCGTGAGCCACCGCGCCCGGCCAACGTGACAATTTTTGAAGATAACGTGTAAGACAAAGAGAAGAATTCTAGATCTATGCCACATTCCAGAGAAATGAAAACCTATGTCCACACAAACACTTGCACATGAATGTTCATGGCAGCATTGTTTGTAAGAGCCAAATGGGAAACAACCTGCTATGGTCTGAAAGTTCATCACCCCATCCCACCCCAAATTCATATGTTGAAACCTAATCCCCAATGTGATAGTTATTAGAGGTGGGTCTTTGAGAAGTGATTAGGTCATGAGGCTTATGGTTTTAGTAGCTTTATTTTTAGTTTCTTTACTAATCAACATTGTCAATTGGTTTTTCAGGTTTTTTAAATTAATTAAAATCAATTCATAATTTTTTTACATTAATTAAAATCAATTTGTAATCTTTGTTTAAATCTACCGAGTCTGAACATAACAACAAACATTAAATCCCATTGTCTTCAGCCACTTATTAACAGAAATTTATTATTTCCCTTTACGAATTTATAAAATTTTTGAGAAGATTAATTTCAAGAAAACTAAGTTAAGCTTCACTATTTTTTTAATTATAAGAAAGTTAACTAAAACATTTTTGTTTTAAAGTAGAAAGAAACTACCCTATACATATCATATAATAGAAAATACATTAATACCTCATTAGCATCTTATATAATGGAAATCTATGATAAGACTTTTAGGCATTCTTGGATAAGGTAAAAAAATGAAGTAGGAAATTTAACAAAAAGGAAAAAAACTGATGGTTCTATCTACCCCACTGATTTGAATTCGAGTTGACACCTGTGTGGGGAAAGGAGCCATAGGAAGAGGAGGGTAATAAACTGCCAGACTGTCACAGGCTAAGTTGTGCTCATAGTGCTAGGATTACAGGCATGAGCCACCACACCCAGCCACAAACATACTCTTTTGTTTTTGAGACAGAGTCTAACTCTGTTGCCCAGGCGAGTGCCGTGGCATCAGCCTACCTCACAGCAACTTCGAACTCCTGGGCTCAAGCGATCCTCCTGCCCCAGCCTCCCAAGTAGCTGGGACCACAGGCGTGAGACACCACGCCTGGCTAAATTTTTGTTTCTATTTTTAGTTGTCCGGCTAATTTTTTTCTATTTTTAGTAGAGATGGGGTCTCGCTCTTGCTCAGGCTGGTCTTGAACTCCTGAGCTCAAGCGATCCTCCCGCCTCGGCCTCCCAGAGTGCTAGGATTACAGGCGCGAGCCACCGCGCCCAGCTAGCAAACATACTCTTAAGGCCACCATCATTTGCGATCTCAAGAAGTTGATCCTCTTCTAGCATGGACAAAGTCGATTCCCCTGGCTGATTTATAAATGGGTCGCAGATCCATTCCTTCCCAGTTCAGGGGTTCTTTGTGGTTGGAAAGTAATGTTCAAACTCTTGAAAGCTGAGATAGGTGATCATGCCCTAGCTGGGAGAAAGAAGGCCCCTGGCTCAGTCTCTTTTAAAATCTCTGCTAATGGGGTTTGAAACATGTCAAAAATCCCAGTGTTGACTTGTCACTCCCATAATTCCAGTGGCTTTGAATGCAGCCACTTTATCTGCTGACTTGAACACAGTTGTCGTTCTCCCCTGCAGTAACATATTAAGTTTGTTGAGCAGGTTGAATACGTCGCACAAGTAAGCAAGTTTTGTGACCCATTCTGTGTCACTGAAATGTGCTGCCAGTGGTAACTGTTTTTTCTAAAAGAAATGTCTGGAGTGGCTCTTGTAATTCAAAAAGGCCAGTGATCTACCTCTAGAAAGCCATCTCGCTTCTGTGTATGAGAGAAGACGTGTATGCTCTGTGTCCTATGAGAACTATGAGAGCTATGAGAACAAACATGCGTTAAGGGCACTTTAACATGGTTGATAATTTTAATCACATCCAGCAAAATGTTGTTTAGTTCAGGTGACATTTTTCGGCTAGCCAGCATTTCTCTATGAACGACAGTGTGTAAACTCACATTCAGAAGTGCCCTCCTTGACCCACATAGTGAAACCAGAAAGAAATCCAGTCATGGCAGCCACTGTGTCCGTGCACATACCCACACAAAATGACCAATTCAGTTTTCCTGATATGTCATCATTCAAAGACTTGGATAGTTCTGCAGCCGTGGTGTTGGTTGGCAACAAAAGTGCACATAACATATCCTCATGCACACCCTCCTAAAAAATACATTGCACAAAAACAAGCATTGTTGCTTGTCGTCATCATCAATAGACTCATCAACCTGGATTGCATACCACGGTGACTCATTAATCCTCTCTAGGAGTCGTGCCTCAGTATCCTCTGCTGTTTCATCAATCCATCTACTTATGGTGCTAGCCAGAAGAGGAACATGTGCCACCTTTTGAATGGCAGCCTCTCCTTAAAAGTTCATGGCAAATGTCCTTAGCAGCAAACAGGATCAGCTCTTCACCAATAGTAAAGGGCTTCTTAGCTTTAGTAATGCAGTTAGCCACTAGGAATGACGCTCTCAGTGCAGACACATTTGATGAAGTGGTGGCCTTCAAATATTGCTTCTGTTCATGTTTTTTTCTTTTGAAAAACTCCAAAGGCTTGTCTTTTAATGCAGGGTGCTTGGTCTCCATGTGATGAAGCAGTTTTGAAGGTTTCATGGCTTCGCTGGATATCCGGTCACCACATATTGTACAAAGTGGGCTTGGAGAACGTCAATCATCTGTTGCAATGAACCCATAATTTAAGCAGGACTCTTGGTATTTTCTTTTAAATGCAGCTTTCATTTTGTTGGCAGTCTTAGAGTCTTCTGCTGTCTCATCATTGGGTCTTTTTTTTCTTTTGAGACAGAGTCTTGCTCTGTTGCCCAGGCTAGAGTGCTGTGGCGTCAGCCTAGCTCACAGCAACCTCAAACTCCTGGGCTCAAGTGATCCTCCTGCCTCAGCCTCCCGAATAGCTGGGACTACAGGCATGCGCCGCCATGCCTGGCTAATTTTTTCCATATATTTTTAGTTGTTCAGCTAATTTCTTTCTATTTTTTTTGGTAGAGACGGGGTCTTGCTCTTGCTCAGGCTGGCATCATTGGATCTTTACCCCTTTTCAAAGAAGCTCTCCAGCAACATTTGTTTTTTTACTCATTTTTGCTAGGGTTAGGTTGTGGGCTTACCAAAACTGTGACTGAGACAAGTGCACAGTGTGAGAAAGAGGCGTGGACAGGAGTGGCAAATAAAATAATGGGTGGGCCACACACAGACTAAAATAAGTGTTGGATTCTGACTTAAAGCCTGCCACCAGATGCAGCTTAATTTTCACTTGCCACTCACTGATAGGGTTTTTT